>VXCM01002396.1:0-104506 GCA_014773175.1 Lucifuga dentata
GGCAGAGAACGGGTGCCCCTAGTGTACGGGAGGAGAGAATGCAGAAGTGGATGGAGTAGTGACAGAAAACATTGTTTAATTCACCGTTCCAGTAGTATGCTTTGGGCAATGATTATCAGTAACAATGAAAATTGAATATATTAGGCTCAAACATGCAACATGAATGGTATGGTCCTTTAAGTATAGTATAAATGTACGTTATCACTTCCACCTCCATAATTTAACCAGGATATCATCAGTCTCCCCATCTCTGATCTCAGACACCCTGTAACAGGCTCTTCTCACCTCATAACAGCTGGAGGTCAGGTATTCTCCAAAAGGCCTGATAGGGCTGAACTTGTAGTGCTGGATCAGCTCTGTGAGACTGCGGTGAGTCTTGCAGTCTCCAGACACCACAAAGAGCCCGTCCTGGTCCTGGATGATAACAAAATGGCGGCATCTGTCATAACCCCTTTGGAGGAAAAGTGCAGACAGTCAGATGAAAGGCAAAGGCAGTAAAGACTTCTATTTATTATTTATTTATCAGTGGCAGGGTTCACTATAAATAGTTTTTTTGTGGCCTTTTATAAAAAAAAAATCTATAATTATTGGGAGCAGTGCCTTCCATAATTATGACAGTTATACTGTTGAAATGATAAAAGCAGCATCTGCTAAAAGAAGTGTGCATGTTCAACAGATTTGATCTGTCTTACTTGTAGGAGAGGATGTAGCCGATGGCTTTGTCACTGAGGCGAATGAGAAAACAGCCCAGAGCTTTATCTCGCAACAGATCTTCTGCATCCCTAAAGCAGAGGCAGAGACAGAGGCAATTTAACAACGTCATAGGCAAGTCGCTTTTAAAAATAACACTGCCTGTTATATTGTGCCTCTCCTCCAAGTTTATGACATAAACACAACCTTGATGGCAGAGGCTGTCTATATGATACTGTAAAAACTGCTAATTTTGTGGAGTGCCTAAGCCAAACTAATGACTTTATCAATAGTTAATAAATCATTCATGATCCTTCATAGATCAGTAATAAGCCATTATTTAGAACAACTTTTTGGTTGCCAGATTATGGAAATCCCTTTGGTTGATATGATTCTCCAGGATGACTTGATTTGTCTTTTAGCTCTTATTCATCAGGAATCACCTCCGGTGGACATCAGTGGACATACATCCCCTGGAATAAGGACCAAAATCAGTTATTAACGACTTGCAGACTCGATGGATTATTCTAGTAAAGAGGGAAACTCACAATCCTTTAAAGGGAGACTTTTCACAAACTGGCAACTTTTAAATTTTTTTTTTTTTTATTATTTAACCAAGATGTCCACTTGAGATTCAGAATCTCTTTTGGGTTGCCAGGTTCTCCTCTAAGATCTAAAATGCATGCATAAATGCTCAATTAACAATTAATAATTAGTTGCAACTGTTGAACTTGTTATAAAGTTAGATGGCTTATTAG
Organism: Lucifuga dentata; assembly: GCA_014773175.1. Classification (NCBI taxonomy): domain Eukaryota; kingdom Metazoa; phylum Chordata; class Actinopteri; order Ophidiiformes; family Bythitidae; genus Lucifuga; species Lucifuga dentata. The sequence goes on from VXCM01002396.1 coordinate 1,449, forward strand.
AGAGTAAAGTGAGGAAAGTGGAAGAAAGTGGAAGGTTAAAATTTCTCCTTACTTGCTGTTCCTGTATTAAAGCATTTATTGCAGTGCTTACTTTCTGTCAACGTAGCCTTGAAACCAGTCAGGGAAGTTTCCATTGTGTTGGATGAGTGGAGCCTGTGTCTCAGTGAACCATCTTAACACCAGCTCCTTCAGGCCTCCTTCTGATGCCTCCATTTGCAGGTCAATACCCAGCTTCTTCTCCATCCTCACATGTTTGCAGGGAGCTCAGCGCTGCAGCTCTGATGCAGCTCCAATGCTGTTTATCTCTCATATGGAAACAGGTGCCTCATTTGACTATTTCTGCTCATCAACTCTCATCTGAACAGTGGCATTGTTTCAGTTTTATCTGCCTCTGACTTTTGCCCCTCATCTAGTGCAGCCAGTTAATTTTACTACCTTTGTTCTTTGTCCCAGATCAATGCTGATAGTTTTTTTTAAAGAGAATATTTCATTTTGTTTGGTTTATCTGAGTATGAAGTACAAATTATTCTGTGATTTGTCAATGTGACAGGGTAGGAGATGAGGTAAGGGTATAGGGACAGGTAAGTGTGTGTGTGTGTGGGGGGNGGGGGGGGGGGGGTGTTGATGTGGTGTTATTCTGCTTCTTTCACTGGATGAGGTTGATAAAATCATCTTCATGTGCATTATAGACTTGGGACATAATTTGCAACTGGCTGCACAGTACTAAAAGACAAATTTCAGTTTAGATATTGTTAATTAATAATATAGAAATAAATTACACAAATTATCAGTAAACACAGACACACTTTAAGCAAAATAAAAAGCACAGAAACAAATCATACCTATGAAAATCTTCAACAGTTGACAAGTCTGATGAGATTAATTTGGGAGATTTTACTCTATGATATGCTGTTCTTCTCTTCATTGGGTCTTGGATTTAGAGGGGAGTTTGTATTTGCTGTGGTATAATATTAGCTGTAAGTAATTTGCTATTCAGATAAGGTCTAGAATCTATAACATGTCAGTCATTTGTGCTTGTTTACCATCTTTTTAAAACTCACTGTTAACTTAAATTTTTAAGTCTTTAAGTCTTCATGTTTAGCAATAACCTCATAAGGATATTTAACAGGTCTTTTGCATTTTGGGACATATCAGAATGGAACATTCAACAGTTACATAAATAAGTTACACAAATAAGCAAATATTGAAAGAGATGTTGAAAGAAAGATCAACTAGTTTTATCTGTAGATCTGTTTTATTGATCATAATGTTTGTGTTACGGTGGTTATGATAACCTAATCATCAAAGTTTTCAGGAAGTGGATTTCAGCATAAATGTAAAACAAATCCCAAAGCCTTTTTTGCATAGCTGTGTTCAGTGGTTATATAACATGAGCATTTAAATAAGTGAAGAAATAAAAATAAAAAAGCATTTAAATAAGTGAAAAAAAATTAAAAAAGCATTTAAATAAGTGAAAAATAGCTTTTCATGAGAAACTGTGTCAAAATTATGATGTGAAAAAACTATGAAAAACTACCACATAACTTTCTTGTAATTGTGGATATTTTCTCATAATTATGAGTATATTTATTAGTTAAGAAAACAATAGAAGTTGAAGGTATGAGGTACTATTTCATGTAAGATAAGATTTGTCATAATATGATTATTAGTATGTCATAAAAATACTGCCGTTATCAGATAGATATCATAATTTTACAAGAAAGAAAGAAAGACAGAAAACGTATGGAAACGTTTTGGTTGTGGGCTTCCATAATAACGTTTGAATAACTGCACTGTTAGGTAGAGGCGCGCGAGGACAGGTGTCACTTTCGCGCACGCGCTGAGCTGAACAGCTGGTCTGGACAAATGCTGAGCGCGCGCAGAGACCAAACATTCTCCTGGAAAAATGGTGACGCCAAACCTCGTTTATAACAATAACAACTGTAGGATTTTTGTGTCTTTCTGAAAGGTAAGCTTCTCAGCCAACAAGAACGAAGGTATTTCCTGATTTTATATGTTCTATTATTAGATTCGGCTCTGGTTCAATCGACCAAATGTATCATAAAATTTCACATTTTAAATGGGTTTGGCTGTGGCAAGTAGTGTGATTCTAAAAGTTTAAAATGTGTTAAAATTCTCGACTGATATGAATTGCCTCTTTTTACTATTTTAACACTGGAATTTGGTGGTTTATAATAATAATTAGTTAAGTTTTAGCACATATCTGTAACGTTGTCATAGCTAAACAAGTCCATGTTAAAGTTGCAGATTATTGAATGAAGTTCGTTGGGGCGCCCCCTGCTGGTGAACGGGATGTATTCAAGTAAAGAACCCTCGTGGTCTGTTTATGACACTGGAGACACAGCAGGAGGACGTGCTGTTAAAGAGCAAGGCGCGGAATAACGTTTTTATCACGGTAAGACTTTTTCTGAATGCAGATACTTTAGTCTGATGTTAACGTTAGCTCTGGCAGTTTAATCCACAACTTAGTTTCTTATTTACAGTTACAGTATGGGCTAGTAAGTCAAGTCCAAAGGTGGCCCACAGTTCTAAATCAGCAATGAAATTTACTCTTCAGATAAAAAATCTAGAATCTATAAAATGTCAATTATTTTTGCTAGTTTACCATCTTATTAAAGCACACTGTTAACTTAAACTTTTAAGTCTTTAAGTCTTTACTGTACAACTATTTGGCTTACCTCTGTTGCTTAGGATTTACTCTACACTGCACACTGGGTTATATTAAATGTTTTAGCTGGTTTGCTGCAAAAGATATTATTTCATTTCATTGTTATTTAACATTTAACAACTAACATTTTTTCCACTACATTTATCTGATGACCTTAGTAACACATTGTATGCTACACATATTGCAGAAATATGATGAATTGCTGAAGCTGAAACTGTAAATAAAGTAGCTTAACAAGAGAAAAGCAACAAATATACACATTGAAGAATCTAGGACCAGGAAATGTTTGGCATTTTAACATTTCAACATTTTTGCTGCTTATTTTATGTTGACTCAATATTCCATAATAAAAAAATTATGTTATAATAAACTTTATTTGTGTAGCAATTCATGCATAAAAAGCATCTAAAAGTGCTACAACATAAAGATAAATACAAATGGAATCATAAAATGTAATATAAGTCTAAAATAAACATTTTAAAACAAGAAATGGGAGCAGTTGTGAATGCAACACAAAAGGGAGACTTGTGTGTACCCCAAGACCCAAAGGTTGTTTTTAAGTGTGTTTTCGCCATTTTTCTGTTGATTAATGAAGATTACTCTGAAAACTGTAGCCCTCTTATTATCCTCAGCTCAGAGTGACCAGAGTTTCCATAGTTATGCTGTTAAAGACATCATTTAGGAGATGATTAAATATTCTTACTGTAATCTGCTATTACAGAGAGATGAAATGACCTGGCAGCATAAACTACTGTTATAACTACAAACAGCGAGGAGGACCGTGGCCATGGCTTTATTCAAGCAACAGAAAGTGGAGGATTTCTATGAGATTGGTGAAGAGCTGGGAAGGTATGGCATGCAGACTTCTTTTCTGTGCCTAACTAGCTCAGTTGTTGGGGTTCTCATGTAGCTAAATCATCTACATGTATTTCCATAACTAGGCAATGTCCTATCTCACATGGGAATTAGTTTTTTTTCTTTTTTTGTTTGTTTGTTTGTTTTTGTCATTTTTTTAAACATTTTTTATTGAACTATTTTGCACGAAACAACACAATTCATGTATATATGGATTTACAAGACTCAACAACATATATGCGAAGACAATGAAAATAAATAACATTACTCACAAGTAGAGAAGACACATATACAAATACAAACATATATACAAAACAACAACAAAACAAACCCTAACACGTACATATTATATTGTTGGAGCTGTACAACTTTTTCAAAATAAAAAAATGAGGCATCACATCATGAGCTTTGTCCTCCCAGACCAGGTCCATAAATATCTGGTTGAATGTCTGATTTAATATAGATTTTGTGCAGTGTTAATGAACAGTTGCCAAGTCTTGAAAAATTTATCAACTGAGCTGTGCAGCACATATCTTACTTTTTAAGAATTCATTAAAAAATTTAAAAAATAAATAAAAAATCCTGCATCTGCATCTTCTCTGTGCCATGTCCCTTCCACCAAGTTTTGTCAAAATCATTTCAAAACCTTTTGAGTAATCATGCTAACAAACAAACAAAAATACACGTGTGAAATTACAAGCCCCCCGCCCCCCCGCAGGAGTAATCCGGTTGCATCACACAAGANCACGTGTGAAATTACAAGCCCCCCGCCCCCCCGCAGGAGTAATCCGGTTGCATCACACAAGAGTCCCAGCAAGTGTGTAGATCACCAAGCAGTTATTTGTTGGGCTATGGCAGCATAGGAATTATTATTCTTAATCATCATGCTGCAAATGCTTCCACCAGCCAACGTGTTGTAACTCTGATTCACCTCAATAACATCAGTTTAGGTGCGTTACTGCTTCCTTTTGTATTTGTGTTTTGTCAGATAGAGACAACTGGTGGATGCACGTTAAGCTGCTTTTTAAAGGAGTCATCTATCTTTAGCAGCGGCTATATTTGCTCCCACATAGGCTGCGGATGAGGAAGTGGAGTGTTGGCTTACTAACCATTCCACCCAACTGGAAAAAAACAGACATAGCCACACACAGCCGTGTAACTTTTGAATATCAAATAATTGTGAGCTGGATCTCTGTCATCTTGATTTGTTTATGACATAAAACCTCGGTGATTTATATGTGGGATTGGATGATATAATGTGTGAATGTGCGTGTAAGCATCTGTAACTTGGGAGTGTCAGGCTTATCTTGTGCAGACGTGTTTTGCTGCAGAATTTGTGACACTATAAATAGATGTGTGTGATTAGTGTTGGGAATATTTGATAACAGGACTTTGGCACATGCTAATAAAGGGTGTACAAGATTCAGTAAAACAAATGAAGAGATAATTAAATATGTAAAGATGGTCATCATATCACTGCTCTACTTTTCTTACACGTCATCATGAATGACTGAGGTAAGCTAACACATGCCAAATTGATAACAACAGATGAATTGTGTTTTTGTTTTTTGTTTTTTTTTTAAGTTTTATTTTTTCCTTTTTATTAAAACAAACCTCATCAGATCAATCAGTGTAATTTTTCCAAGCTTCAAAATGTTGCCAACACAAATTATAAATCCAAATCAGACAAATTTGCTTACAATAAAATGAATAAATAATTTTAGTTTTTCAGTTATAGAGCCCTTATTGGTTCTATAGGTGTAATAAAATAGCTTCATCAAATTGGTTTTTTTTTTTACCCTCATCGAGGAAGTTATATTTTCACCAATTTCTGTTTGTTTGTTGGCAGGATTACTAAAAAAGGATCACTCAAAAAAGTTATAAAGTGATTTTTAATGACACGTGATAGAAGGTTGGGTGTTCCAGTGAAGAACCCATGCATTTTTGGATTCAGATCCCGGTCATGGGGTGAATTAAGGAATTTTTTCAAATGATTTTTTAACATTGATAGATAAGGGATTTTTGATATTTATTTTGATATTTTCCAAGCCAGATCGAGCCAGAAAAAATGAAAATTATGTTTATTGTAGCTGTTGTCTCTTTTAGTGTACTATTAGAACAAGACAAATTTAGTCTTTGCTTGGAGGAGGTACGTGCCCTAATGAGCAACCTAGTAGTGTTTATTTGTAGTTAAACATAATATATTTAACTACAAATAAACTTGCTCAACTTAAATAAACTTGCTAAACTGCTTAATCCTGACCCGACCTCCATTTTCACACTTCTTTGGAGGATTTCTTTGCATCTGTGTGAATTCCTCTCTGTGTTCCAGTGGGCAGTTTGCCATCGTGAAGCAATGCAGAGAAAAAAGGACGGGACTGGAATATGCTGCCAAGTTCATCAAGAAGCGCCAGACCATTGCCAGCTCTCGAGGAGTGCGCTGGGAGGAGATTGAGCGGGAGGTGAACATCCTACAGCAGATTCAGCACCCCAACATTGTCACGCTGCACGACGTCTACGAGAACCGCACCGACGTGGTGCTCATCCTGGAGCTGTGAGTGGCGGAGGAGGCGTCCCAAAAACTCAGAAACAANGACGTCTACGAGAACCGCACCGACGTGGTGCTCATCCTGGAGCTGTGAGTGGCGGAGGAGGCATCCCAAAAACTCAGAAACAACATGGAGATGAGGGATGTGTCCAAAATGACCCACTCAATAACTTTCCAGGACATTCACAGCATTGTGTTGTGGCGCTCCTCTATTGAAGTTATAAATAAGCTTCAGTATTTTTGATTTTTTTATGCTTTCCCTCCCAAAATAATCTGTGAACTTATTGGTGTTTGTGCATCTGTGGTGGATTTGGTCAAACACACAAAACACACCACTGATGCACCGTTCTAGTTTAGACTGTACTCAGGCAGGTATAAAAAGTCAAATGTCCAGGCTAGATTCACGTTTAAAAAGGGGGTTTGTTCTCCAGTTCAATGCAGACTTATAAGGCAAATCAAAGCTGGCGTTTCTCCCTTGCTCTGGTAAAAAAAAAAAAAAAAAANAAAAAAAAAAAAAAAAACATGTCCCTTCCAGGTGCGTCTCCTGAGTACTGACACACCCATATTTAAACCTTCCATTCAACCTCAACCTGTGATTGCTGCCCCTAATGTTTAACAAAGAAATAAATAAGCATAAACAGGAGAAAATAGCTCCAACAATGTCAAATATTCAAGAGTTGGTGCCTTCCAGATCTTTGGCTAAACACACTTGATTTATCTGATCATGTGTGGCGAGATGGTAAACATGCAGTGCTGTGGTAGTTGAGGACCGAGACTGAGAACCACTTTAGAAGAAAGTCTTTGCTCTTTGACTGTGGTACACTGATACCAAAATATAATAGTTTAGATCTCTGAAACATTTTCTGCTGTCAAGCAACATTGTAGCCTCAAAATATTTCGCTCTGATGTCATGTAATTTACATGTGGCCGGTTCTCCATCGTTATCCATACGAATGAGAGCAAAACATCCATAAATATGGAAATCAGCAATGTTCAAGTGTTTACGAATGGAAAAGTGACTGGTGTGTGTGTGTGTGTGTGTGTGTGTGTGCGTGCGTGTGTTCAGGGTATCTGGAGGAGAGTTGTTTGACTTCCTGGCACAGAAAGAGTCCCTGAGTGAGGAGGAGGCCACACAGTTCATCAAGCAGATCCTGGAGGGGGTGAACTACCTCCATGCCAGAAAGATAGCCCACTTTGATCTCAAGGTCAGTCCAGACAAAGAGCCGCATGTCTGCATGTGTTACTGCATGTAGAACTTTTAACACTTTGTTGAGCCCGCCTAAGCTCTTGTTATTAACCTGGACAAAAAGAACTTATTTTTTAAAAGACGAGTGAAGCTCGTCCACAGAGCAAGGGGGAAATATGGGATCCAACCACAATACAGGCAAATATGGGATCCAACCACAATACAGGCAGAATCCGGATAACAAGAACACTTTTTACTGCAATTCAGATTTTTATTAGTCCCTGACAGCCTGGCTAGGCCAGTTGATAGAGCATGAGACTGTTAATTTCAGGGTTTGAGCCCCACATGGGGTGTAATGTTACTGGTGAATTTCCCTCTGGAAGGATAAAGACTCTGGAAAATGTGTATTATTTCATGAAATAATTCATCCAGGCCCGTTATGAATGAGCCAGATGATCTGAAAATGAAATGGATGGTGACACTTAACGATGTGTTACCTTTAGCCATGACATGTCAAAGGTACAAAATGTGATGTCATGCTTTATGTAGATGCAGCAGAGAATGACTCAGCATTATGCTTATATGGCTTGTACAGTTTAGCATTTTAGTAAACCATTTTAATGATTTCAATATAAAATTTAAAAAAATAACAGGAATAGCGCATGGATCCTACTATGAGCATCAGCATTTCTATTTTAATGAAACATCTACTAAGCATTTTAATGACACATAATCAATGGGGATCATGATCCAACAAAGAAAATAAAAAGGTAAATAAAGATTTTCAGAATTTCTTGCAGAATTTCTTATTGTGTGATCAGTCTATAAAAAGCAGCTGTCAACCATGTGACAAGTTTTATCCTGTACCTGTTCCATTTCAAACAATGCATGGTACTATATGATTTTTTAGTTGATTCATTTTTGGTCTTTTTAAATTTGATTTCTTCTCTGTTTTGACTAATTTTCCCACTCTGAGGGACACAGCATTGAGGAAATAGGAACCGTTTCATGTTTCTTACACAGCGAGTATTTGATCCACTAGGTGGAGCAACTTGCTTTGTTTGGTCCACAGAAAATCATTTGTGCACAATAACTGTGTGGTTTTATTCTGTACCTGTTCCATTCAAAGAAAGAAATCATTTTCTTTTGAAATGTTTCTTGTATGTGCTTCTCTCCATACTCTGTCATATTTCTGTTGGTGTATCATCTCTCCTTTTGTAGGGTCATAGCTATGTAAAATGACTATTTATTGTAAGAAAAATAATGTAATCTTCCAGAACTGTCAGTGTGATTTTTTTTTTTTGCATAACTGATAATTTAAGTGCTTGTGAGATTTTACACTTAGATGTCATATAGCAGTACTTTGATGGCAGAAATCAACATCCATCTTTGCTTTTTATGCATTCTGGTTTTGAACTTGCTTGTGAATATGAAGCTTTTTGGCAGCCGACTCCAATATACTGGACTTTCCCATTAATGCCTGAATGCACCATCAAGGTTGTGTTTTTCGGGGACAATAATGTCACTTTAACAAAAAGTAAAGGTGATTGTGTTCACTATGATATTCTCTATTTAACAAAACCTTGCAAAACCAGCAGCATGACTGCTTTACTTTGTGGAGATCAGTACTTAATCTTTGTGTATAGCACTTTTTTTTTCTTTTTTTTTTTGTAAATTTTTTTCCTTTTCATTTTCAGCCTGAAAACATAATGCTCCTGGATAAGAATGTGCCGTTGCCAAGAATAAAACTGATAGATTTCGGTCTTGCTCACAAAATTGAAGCAGGGGTTGAGTTCAAAAACATCTTTGGAACTCCTGAGTTTGTGGGTAAGACACAGTTGGTGCTTTACACATTTGGTTCTTTTTTCATTTGTGGTAATTAATTACTCACCTGCCTTAACTTTGTTTTCTCAGCACCAGAGATCGTCAACTATGAGCCACTGGGATTAGAGGCAGACATGTGGAGCATCGGTGTCATCACCTACATCCTGCAAGTGAACCACAAAAATAACAATGTCATATTTCCACCGGTATCGTATATTACGGTGATAACAAGGTGATAAGCTAAACTTCCTTTAATGCTGTGTTTCAGACTGAGCGGTGCTTCGCCTTTCTTGGGCGAGACCAAGCAAGACACACTAGGGAACATAACGGCCATAAATTATGAGTTTGATGAGGAGTTCTTCTGCCACACCAGCGGACTAGCCAAAAAATTCATCAGCCAGCTACTGGAGAAGGATAAGAAGTAAGAGTCCAAGCATGACAGAGAAGGAATGACAAAGGGCTACTTTGTCTCTCTTTTTTTTTTTTTTTTTTTTTTTTACAAATACAAAGTTTTCTATTGTAATACTCACTAGAACCACATAACCCTTTAATGATGACAGTAGATTAGAAATTGTATTTATGCACATTTTGTCTTACAGAAAAAGATTAACAATTCAAGATGCCCTTAATCATCCATGGATCAAGGTATTGTGAACTTAATTTTACTTTTATACTATCTATTAGTTAGTAATTTAGAGATTATTTCGGTATGTAGACTGCAATCAGACTTTATTCAACACTCCTGACTTTGAATTTTAGGGTATGGCCTGAATTAAAATGCATTTGCTTTTTTCTGACATATCCACTCGTGGTAATGTTTCATGTAAGGTGCTATGTATTTACACGAAGTTGGTAGTTTGAGTAAAAGTACACAGTATAATGCAGTCCAGTAGGAGAGCTTCTGAGTAAATTCAACCTATAATGCTCATGTTTTGCTCCTGTCACTATATCACAGAGGTATTGATTCAACTCTTGGAGGGTGAATTTAGTGGTGATGTTGTATGAGCTTGTCTTATATCAAAATGTGTTTTAACTTTTTTTTCACTTTCAGGTAGGTGTAAGTAGTGTTTGTCATTGGATTTGGATGTTTGAAACATGGATTTCAGTATACTATGTTTCAATTACTGGTAATTTTCCACTTGCCTTAATGTTACAAACTGGTTTTTAGCACATAGTATGGGTGAAGGAAAATTGATGGGTTACAATTTCTCTTTAAACAAAGGCCTACTTAATGCCCCACCATCATGCATGCTAATCTCTCTAATCTCAAGTTACTAACTATCCTTTTCTTCAAACCTGAAGTCCAATGAGCACAAGGAGGAAAATAAAGCCCAAGAGCCAAAGAAGCAGGAGTGGCGCCAGCTAAAGACCAAGCGCCTTAGGGAGTACACGATCAAGTCCCATTCCAGCATGCCACCCAATAACACCTATGTAAACTTTGAGCGCTTTGCCCAGGTGGTGGAGGACATTGACCAGATGGAGAGCTCATTCATTAGTTTGGCAGCAGCCCACGACTCTCTGCAAGAAGATATTGATGCTATGGTCTCTATATACAATGAAAAGGAGGCCTGGTACAAGGAGGAGAGCGAAGGTGTGCGCCATGAGCTGTCCCAGATCCGCTACGAGTTCCGTAAAGTGGAGGCCATGAAGAGGACCCTGCAGGATGACATGCAGGCTTTCAGCAGCAGCCTCGGCGCCATTGGCAACCGCTACCAGGAGAGGCAGAACCACTTCGATGCTTTGCGGCTAGAGCTTAGTAATGAGCTGAAATGGGTGCAGGAAGTGGTGGGTTCCTCTTCCATGGATGGAAGTGGGAGTGGGGGTTACCCGAACTGTAACTTCTCCACCGTCTTCAACAATGACGTGAACGAGGCCCTGAAAGAGCTGCTGAACCGTTCCTGCAGAGGAGAGTTGCTGTCTGGGATCAACCTGGACTTCACTGAAACTGGACAGCAAAGATAGGTCATAGTCCTGCAAAATCATTTGGAAATAAAAGTGATCACTGAAAAAAAAAAAAAATCTCAGCGATGACTAATACAGGTTCTGTTTGCAAGACGCTGCAGTGTGAGCCCCTAAAGAATGAACTCTGGTGCTACTGTATGTAAGAATCTTTGCCAAAAAATTTGATTACACATGACAGAATGTTGCTCATTAAATTTAGAACATTTAAAACTGCAAAATAGTGCACAAACATGTTTTTTTTTTTTTTTTTTNTTTTTTTTTTTTTTTTTGAATTACTATTTGGCAAAGCTTGGTGACTTGCAAAAGTAACTAGGTGTAAAGCCCTTAATGTTTATAGCTAGAGTACACTGTCACAATTCATTTTTGTCAGTCATGCCACACTGTTATGTAAGAAATAAAGAGAGAGGGGCAGCGACTTTCAGGTTTGCATTTTTTCTGCTGATAACCTAATGTAATAATCAATAGAAATAATTATATTTGTCCCTTGGATTTTTTTTCCATGGATTAGCGAGGGGTATTTTTTTTTTCTGTTTAATTTTAATTGTCATTGTCAAAGGGTCTCAAGGATACTGAAAAGTACTAACATATTTGGCTTTTTAATGGGAGCTGATTGTTTCTAATACAGATTACTGTGCCTATAGAGGGCAGCACATTGAAACAGATCATGGCAAAAATCATATCAGAACCATCTTACAAAGCAGGACTATGGTTCAGGATAGAGTATTTATGAAAAATTTGAGAATGTTGCCCAAAATTCTGTATTATTAGACCATCAACATGCATAGCTGAGTAATATTCCTAAAACTAACATTTTTGTTTCACAGATACAGGTCTTCATTGCTATCAGATTATAAGTATCTTCCAATAAGAATAAAATACAGATATTTGAAACCTATATTGTGTGTGAAAATGAGTTTATCTAGAATCTGATTGTGAAAGTTTGCCACCTTTATGTAAATCTTTCCTAAAGTCTTCAAGTATGATATATAGCACATGGGGGGGGGGTNATGGGGGGGGGGATGCTTTTATATAAGGCTGGAACTCTCAGTAGTGACATTAGTTAAGGTGTAAGTGCATTATGAAACCAGAAATATATAATTTTCTTTTGTTTGTAAGCATAGTGACCAGAAAACAGGATCTGGTTTTGAGATAAGGTAGGAACTACAGCTTAGGCTGGGCCTCTGTGCTGTCTGCATAACCAAGATAACCACACGCAAAACTAACATGTCACTGATGAGTCCAAATTTTACATTATTTGAAATATAATAATGCAGTAACATCCATGTACCTGATTGGGAATATATGAATAACTTTTGACACTGAGAAGATGCCCAACCTCGTGTCTGTTTTTCAAAATGTCTCAAAATTTAAAAAGGATGTCAACATTAGACACCTGACCATGCGTGTGTGTGTGTGTGTGTGTGTGTGAGAGAGAGAGAGAGTGTAAGGCAGACAGAGGGTGTGTGGAGGAGCAGACAGACAGAGTGACAGTCGGTAAATGGAACGGACAGACAGACAGGGAAAGAGACAGAGAGACAGATAGGTAGATAGACAGGCAGAGAGACAGGTCGAACGTCACAGCCCTGGGCTGGGGCTTGCTGAGGGGCTGGACTGAGCAAACCGCTGCTGCCTGATTTCATTGCAGTGGAAGGTCTGGGAGACGTGGGCGGAGGCATGGAGATCCACGCGTGTCCCTGTCTCCTTTTACAGTAACGTTATCAGTGCGTGCGGACATTGACTGAACTGTTCGTGTTTTTGCAATGAAGCACAATTGCGGTCCCGTGTAGCACCGAAGCAACAAGAGGAGGCCTTTGACAGTTGCTGGTGAGCAAGGCTTTTTATTCTTGTCAAGTGTTGCTAGCTAGCAGGGTAACGTTAACCTCCTCAGCGCTTATAATACAGCTTAATGTAACGTTAGATATGTTAGCTAACATGATATAGACTTTAAAGCCTTTAAACAGATAAGCTTTTTCATATCTAGCTGTGACTAGGTTAGGTCAGTTATATTTACTAGCCCACTTGTCATACCTATGGGTATGGGTGTAACCCGAAATGTTTAGGTATTTTATTCTTTGCTGACTAACGGGAGGTAGCTGTCGTTAGCTAACGTAAACAGCCACAGTTGACAGTCGTCTTCGTGTTTTGATGCAAAACAATTAGTGGCTCCTAAAACATAGCATTTACGCAAACGCTAGCCGCAGGAGCTAGTTAGCCTAGCGTTGGTAGTCGCATAACACCGGTCTTAAATGTTCCCTATTTTTAATGCTGTCAGTAATTTGTTATGTTGGCCACATCATTTCAACAGGGGATCTGCTGGAATATCAAGAAACAAGCAGCTTAGCTTGGTCACCAGCGTTTGTAACCCAGCTGTGTCATGGTAGCACATAGTGTTATCTGTATGCTAACATCCTCAGAACCTAAACTAAACCAATGTTAGCAAGGGCCACTTCTGCAAAAGTTACCTAGTTACCAGATGCTAACCGTCTTTTATGTGGTTTAATCTGTCATTGCAGTTAAAGAGGTAAAGTGTCAGAGGGAAGTTGCTCAGCTCCAGAATAAGTTACAGGAAGCAGATACCAAATAAGGAAATCAACACAAAATGTCAAAACGTAAAAAAAAAAAATTTGCTTATTCAGGAGGAGAATGGACGCTGTATAGCTCAGGTTGTATTTAATATTCAGAAGAGGCCCACACTGGTACATTTACACAGCTGCAGGAATAATTGATTGGGAAAAGGTGACTTGGATACCATCCACAGAGTTTTTGCAAACTGGCACATTTTAAAGTTTGTTTAAGAGAAACCCCTTTACAAAGTATTTCTATTATATGTGGTGTGGTTTTTGCAGTTAAGATACTGTATAGGCCAAGTGTATGGAAAAATCCTATCATATTTGTTCCCTCAGCCAGGCCATTCTACACAGATCAAGAAATGTGTGTGTGAGGTTTGGCATTTGACTTGTGAGACTAAAGCCTCACATGCTGTGATTTTCATCATGTTCGGGGCATATGTGTCTGATTTTTCTTACACTGATAATAATTGCACTCCAATACGTGCTGTTTTTCCAGCACACTTATGCTCCTCCAATGTTTTCCATTTCATCTAGAGAGACACTTTGTCATTTTAAGTGTGTCTCAGAGGTTTCTGCATTTCAAGTTAGTTTCATCAATGCGGTTTGATTATTGTGTGTGGAAGAAGTACAAACGGTTTTTGAATGACCTGGCTCGTCAACTCATTGACTCCATCAAAGGAAAAAGCAAAAGAAAAGCTATTAAAAAGTTAGACCCTGCAAGCTCATCAAATGTTTGTCAGTCACAAGTTAGCATTCTCCTACTTTGGTGAATTTGCCTTCCTGTTACTGATGTTGTGTGTGTAGTGAGTTACAGTTTCATCTGGGAGGCACCAGTCTCCTCCTTACACCAAAGGCATATCCTACACCCCTACGCCTTCAGAAAGAACCGTTTGAGTTGATTGGCAACTGTTGCACCCAAGTAATTGTCTTCTTTGCTAAGAACCCCGTAATTTGGCAATGGCTAAAATGCTATCTGAAATGATGAATTTAATTATCAAGGAGCTTGACACTTATTATATTACCCAACCCCCTGTGGACTAGTAATCCAAAAATATATAATCTCCCATAGCTACATTACATTTGAGGGTAGGTGTGTACAGTGTTTGTTTCAATTACATAAAAGCAAAACTCACACCATGTTTACTACATTGTGTGCCAATGACAATATTAGCTAACTATACTATGAAGCTATTAAATACACGTGAAACCAGTTCAGTAAGAGAAAAAAAAACAAACTCTCTCTCTCTCTCTCTCTCTCTCTCTCTCTCTCTCTCTCACACTCATTACTCAGCATCTGTCTGAACTGGATTATAATGAATTGTTACAGAAGTGTAAACAGTATAAGTTTATCATTCATCAGTGACTCTCTTGTTATTAAAATGTCCATTTATGCAATCTTGCTGTAAAACAAGCAAGGTTGAACTTATAGATATGGACTTCATGGATTAGAAGAATTTTTCAAACTGGGAGCTACTGATGATCTCAAACTGATGATCAGATTTTGTCCTTTTAATATTTTTGAAAGGTTTTTCCTGTGGCCTTAGAAAATCAGTTTTATACAGCAAATCACATTCATCCCTTAGCTTGACATTAACAGTTTGTATTATGCCAGGGCTGATGGCTCCAAAGTGACATGCCATGGCTTTAATGATCCCCCCGGTGAAATTGAAATGGCTGGAGCACCTGAACAGCTCATGGATCACAGAGGACAGCGAGTCCATAGCCACGCGGGAGGGCGTTTCAGTGCTCTTCTCCAAGCTGCTGGCCAACAAGGAGGTTGTGCTGCTTCCCCAGCAAGTGCTGTGTCTCAAGGGTCCCCAGTTACCAGACTTTGAGCGGGAATCCCTCTCCAGCGATGAGCAGGAACACTATCTGGACGCGCTACTCAGCAGCCAGCTGGCCCTGGCCAAGATGGTCTGCTCGGACTCCCCCTTCGCTGCTGCCCTTCGCAAACGCGTGCTGGTGCTCCAACGCATCTTTTACGCGCTTTCCAACAAGTACCACGACAAAGGCAAAGTCAAGCAGCAGCAGCACTCTCCGGAGAACAACTCTGGCTCGGCCGATCTGCACTCTGTTAGCGAGCGACCACGTTCCAGCACCGATGCCCTCATTGAGATGGGTGTCCGCACGGGCCTCAGCCTGCTGTTTGCTCTGCTGCGGCAGAGCTGGATGATGCCTCCTCCACCAAATCCTGGCAGCGTCCCTGGAGGCAACATAAACTTGTGCAATGATGTCATTCACACAGCCATCGATGTTGTGAGCTCCCTGCCGCCCCTCTCCCTGGCCAATGAGAGCAAGATCCCACCGATGGGCCTGGACTGCCTGGCCCAGGTCACCACTTTTCTTAAGGGCGTGACCATGCCAAACTCTGGGGCAGATATTTTAGGGCGACGGCTTGCCTCAGAGCTCCTGCTAGGCCTGGCTTCTCAGAGGGGCTCCCTGCGCTATTTGCTGGAATGGATTGAGATGGCACTGGCCGCAGCAGCTGTGGTCAGCACCATGGAGCAGAGCAAGATGCTGCAGAACGAAGAGGGCCTCATCGGCTACGATTGTTTCATGAACATCCTCATGCAGATGAGGCGCTCCTTGGTAAGTGTGCACGAATCAAACTTTCACAATCCACACAAATCTGAAAATTGTATTTATGTAGATTAGTTTGGGTGGTTTTGTGTGTAATATTTTGGTCTTGAATTGTTGTGCAGCCACGTATGAGCTAAATGTTGGTTCCTGTATCTGATTGTGGCAGGGCTCCTCAGCAGATCGCAGCCAGTGGCGAGAACCAACGCGAACCTCTGATGGCCTGTGCTCGTTGTATGAGGCAGCACTCTGTCTTTTTGAAGAAGTAAGACATTTCAGTTGTGTGTTGCCTTCTGTACATTGTAGCCTTATTTACAGCAGTTTAAGTATGGATAGCTCAATGTTCTTTGTAGAAATCTGTGCAAAAACCACAATACTTGTGACTCTTTTTTGCGTGTTGAAAAATCAGGTAATCATTACAGCTGTTACTTCAAATCTGAAAACAACAGAGAGAACATTGTCAAAATCATACTACATTTCCATATGATGGTTTGAGTATGTAAATGTTACTGCACATCAGCTGCATTCATTTGATCTACGTGATTGCATCTTACAAGTTCTAGAGGCACTCAAGGCACTCTTGTTGTGCAGGAAGGCCATATTAGTTGAGTGTGCAGTGCTTATGGTATTACTTCAGTGTTTCCCATACATAGGCTTTACTTGGGTGGCCCACCCAGGTAAAGGAAGACCCGCCCAGGTTTCGCGTAGCAATCCAGCCTTAAAAAAAATACAAGTCATACACTGACACACAGGAGAAATGACAGGAGAAGATGGACCGTGACATGTATATTTCACTTCAACACACATTAATCAACATCTAACTATAAAGACAGAAATCTCTGTCTGTGGCACCAACATTCTGAGAACTGTATGAAGTTGAAATTCGGCAGGTTCATTGTTCAGGACCTAAGGACGTGCAATGTCGCGTGTGAAGTTGTTTGGATGAAAAAATCTCTGAAAAAAACATGGAGCATCATGCGCTCCTCACCAGGGATGTGGAGCGCCTGACGCTCTGCTGTCATCACCAACTGGGAAAAGTGGATGAAAATGAAGCTTTATAAAAGCTGCCTGGAGGCATGTTCACACTGACATGTTCTCCCTTGTGGAATTGTGTTTTTTATGCAGTTATAAGTTTTTGGTTTTTTTTTTTTTTTTNTTTTTTTTTTTTTTTAGCAGTTATGCGTTTGTCCATCAGCAAAAACTAGCTATAAAGCCAGAAATCCCTCTGTCTGTCTGTCCTTCTGTGGCACAATATTTCTAGAACCCAGCACTGTATAAAGCAGAAATTCGGCAGGTATACTGCTGAGGACCTAAGGACGTGCAGTGTCACGTACAAAGTTGTTTGGATGAGCGGTTCTCGACTTGAGCTGTGCCAGTAAAAAGTAGTCTGCATGCGGCAGGATACGCTCCGGGTGCAGCAGCATATGCTCCGCTCCACTGGCATTAATGGCAGGCTGCAGCACACACCATAAAGTCCGGCCCGGTCCAAACAGGCATGTTTTCAACGGGCACTGCACTAGTAAGAAATAAAGGCCTGTCTCTTATAAAGTCCTGTCCCCTGTATTGGCAGGGTTCTCTCGGCACGATTTAGGGTATGTATATTTCTTGGGGGGCCTTTCCACTGTCATTTGACATAAATTTTCAACCTGTGGGAAACCATGTATTTGCTGGCTGCCTGCCATGATTGTGGTTTTAAACTGGTTCAGCTCCCACCCGCTTTAGATCCCTGAGACTGTCACCTGTTTTCCAACACTGTTTTCCACATGTTGGAACCAACTTGAACCTGTACACTCACCTAATTTGGCCTTCTTACACAACAAGAAAAACTTGAGTGCCTCTAGAACTTGTAAGACGCAGTCATGCAGATCAAATGAAACCTGTTTTACCTGAAATGTCAACGTTATAATAGCTGTGTTTTATGGAAAGCCAAGAAAATGACTTCTTTGACATTGGGATTAAAAAATCCCTCCACCATCAATGGTATAAATGAGTCAAGTTGAAAGCATATCTCTCTCTAGGAGGCTCAGAAAATGTCAGTTAACCCTCACGTGTACTGCGTGTCTTCTTCGTTCAGGTATGCAGGATGGCTTCAGACTACTCCCGCACGTGTGTCAGCCCAGACAGCATACAGACCGGAGAGACGCCAATGGTGTCGGAGACCTGTGAGGTTTACGTGTGGGGCAGCAACAGCAGCCACCAGCTAGTGGAGGGAACGCAGGAGAAGATCCTGCAGCCTAAGTTGGCCCCCAGCTTTGCTGACGCACAGACAGTAAGAGAAAACACAGCATTCATTTGTAGTAAAGACGTGTGTGTGTGTGTGTGTGTGTGCATGTGTGCGTGTATTGGAAAAATTGGAACATTTGTTACCCCGTACTCACCACAGAAAGTCCAGAAATTGTCATTAGTTTCAAAAAAGAACTTTATTAGTGCCTGGCAAATAGGTTGTTGGCTTACTTTTGAGCATAACAAGCAGTTCTTTTCTTCAGATACGAGGCATGAATTAAATGAATCATTGTGAAAGAGAGGAAACGTGGGGAAAACGATATGTTCAAATTGAAATGACCCACAACCACAGATCAAAGCAGTGCGGCATACTTTATTTGTTACAGACAGGGACTTGTTTTCTTAAAGATCAGGATAAGCTAGCGTCCTGATTTTTTTATTTACATATAAAATACATATATACATTTAAAATACATATAAAAATGAAAGGACCATACCAGCGATTTTATATGTTTGAGCCCATTATATATAACCTGCATACATGTTACGTTATGACAACCAATTTCCAAAACATACAACTGCACTTTAGTTTTATTGATATTGATGTTAGAATTGAAGTTTTTCCTCTATTCTCTGTAGATTGAGGCAGGCCAATACTGCACTTTCGTAATCTCTTCTGATGGTTCCGTGCGGGCCTGCGGAAAGGGCAGCTATGGCCGCTTGGGCCTAGGCGACTCCAACAACCAATCAATACTCAAGAAGCTGACCTTTGAACCCCACCGTGCTATCAAGAAGGTGTCATCATCCAAGGGCTCAGATGGCCACACGCTGGCCTTCACCACAGAGGGTGAAGTGTTCAGCTGGGGTGACGGCGATTATGGCAAACTGGGTCACGGGAACAGCTCCACACAGAAATACCCTAAACTTATCCAGGGGTCGCTGCAGGGAAAGGTAGGGTTACCACCAGCGTCCGGGTACAATTTGACACATAATATTTTGTTCATATGCTATACATTCTAGCTTTTTTTTGTTTCTAAATACTATAATAAATGTAATGATGTCAAAATTTAAAAAATAAATAAATAAATAAACACATACAGATAGTTTAACTAATGGGCTGTGAATTAAAATGAAAACAAAAACAGAAAAAAGCAAGACAACTCTTTTTTTTTTTTTTTTTTTTTTTTTTTTTATTTTTGGATTTCCTGTGTCTGATCTTTAGACACAGGAAAAGGTTTTTCCAGGATTAAAACAGACTGGAGAGACTTCGTACATTACGGTGTAAATATAATAGGATAGGTGCCCTTTTATGTGATATTTGCTGGCATTAATAAAGTGTAATTATGTGTGTGTGCTTTTCTTTTGTGCCAGGTGGTGGTGTGTGTGTCTGCTGGCTACAGACACAGTGCTGCAGTCAGTGAGGATGGAGAGCTGTATACGTGGGGCGAAGGGGATTTTGGAAGATTAGGTAACTTGTTGAATTGGTTAATTAATTTATATTAAGATTCAACTTTATTCCAGGAGTTTCTTGTAGGACTGTGACACAACACAGCTAGAAAGTTGTTCTTGCAGCATCCTTTTTAGTTATTGGTGGCAAATGAGCTATGGTAGATGTCTGGTGTTTTTGCGTTTTTTGCCGATAATGCCAAATATGACAAAATAAAACAAAACTAAAAAGGGACAGACAGGCTTTTAATTCAGCAGGCCACAAGCTGTCATTTTATAGTACATGACCTCCAGCACAGCCTCTGGTTCAAAATGAACTGAGGGCTTCATTACATCTACTGGAAACATTCTGCTTCCTTTGACAGGTTCATTTTGGAATTTCAGCAGTTAGGAGAGTGGTTTTCATTTTATCCACAGCAAGAGCCCACTCATATTATCAAGAGAAAAAGTATAAAGTCGTAAAAAAAAAAAAAAAAAANAAAAAAAAAAAAAAAAAGCTATAATTACAGCATACTGAGCGTAACTGAGAAACTGACAGTGGAAGCTCCATACACACCTAGGCAGCATGGGCTCCTGCTTCCCAGAATGCAATGCTTTTAAAGTAATATGCTCAGGCTCTAACATATGTATAGTTTTTGATGGATTAAAAATATGGCTTGTACCAGCCTCCCCTCGTGTGTGTGTGTGTGAGAGAGAGCGAGAGAGCAAGCGAGCAAGCGTGTGTTTCTGTTAATCTAAAAGACAGCCTTATTTTGTGTTATTTGTGATTCTTGAGTAGCTTCACAGTGTCACAGATCATTGCTACAAACTCATTTTAAAATGTTCGATTTCCATCAGGGTAAAATGTATCACACGTATAAAAGCATTAAAGCACTTGGACGACTACCAAGCTAATGACAGTTGCACAAATTTTGACACTGACTTTTATTGTTGATTTGCATTTAGGTCATGGTGACAGTAACAGCCGGAACATTCCCACCCTGGTGAAAGACATCAGCAATGTGGGAGAGGTGTCATGTGGGAGCTCTCATACTATTGCGTTGTCAAAGGATGGCCGCACTGTGTGGTCATTCGGAGGAGGGGACAATGGTGTGTAAAACTACCTTAACAATGTCTCTATGTTGTGTTTGAAGAGTCTATATTGATTGTTTTTATATCACTGTCAACAGTATAGATTGAAATATTCTTTGAAAAAATGCATTGGTGCTTCCACATTTCTACAATTTGTGCACATAACCACTTGCTGTTTTGTGTATGCTTTGCCATTAGAGTATGTTTTAAAATAAATTTAAAAATGTGCACAGATTTTACTGTGTTTAGTTTTAAAAGACTATAATGGCAATCATGCATGTTTGAGCCCAATATATACAACCCACATGCATGTTATGTTACTACAACCAATTTCCAAAACATGAAATTGCATTTTAGTCTTTGTGTTATTTTGCCAAATCTTTTTTTTTCAAATCCCCTAATCTTTCAAAATGAAATGTTCAGGTGATACACTCACACTTACGCACAATCGCAGAAGGCACGGTCTTATTAATTTCTAGGTAAAAGCCATCTTCTCCTGGGACTATATTTCCCCGACGGAGACATACTTCTGTGCAGCTCCGTGTTGGATCTGTTAAATAAAATTACTTCGACAAAAATCTAATAGACATAATGTTTGCTGTGATGGATTACATATTTCAAGCACGTTTCAAGTTTCTACAAGTTTGATTTTAATAGCGTACTGGAATGAACTGAAACGAATGGCAGTTTGGAAGGTAGGGGGAAAAAAATTCTAGAATTTACCACTTAAGTAGTATATTTTGAGAATCGGCTGTCAGCAACGTAACGTGTATGGGGATTGAATACATTGTGCTCAAACATGCCGGAATGTTCCTTTAGTTGTCATTGTGAATTGCAGCAAAGCAGCAGGGTCACTGCAGTGCACTTTGAATTAATCACTGTTGAAAAAGAAAAACAAAAACGTGTCTTGTCTTGCAGGAAAACTAGGTCACGGTGATACTAATCGGGTATACAAGCCAAAAGTAGTGGAAGCCCTGCAGGGAATGTTCATCAGAAAAGTGTGTGCAGGAAGCCAGTCATCTCTTGCCTTAACCTCAACGGGACAGGTAGGGCTTCGTTCTTGGCCTATTAACCCAGATAAAAAAGAAAAGGAGGCCTGAAGGTGTGGAACGGAACAAGCTTAATGCATTTGTTCATACAATCCCTCAGACAGCTGGCATTTACAACTGTATATTTTAAGGTCAGGGATTGTTATGATGCAATCCTTCCTTTGTAACTTTCTTACTTTCCTTTAATTAGTGTTTTTTTTGTCAGTGGAAAGGACAAAATTATAATGCTTTTGAATGTGGGTTGAATAACATTTTCTGTAAAGCTCATTTGTGTGACGTGTTTTTATAAGGTGTATGCGTGGGGCTGCGGTGCTTGTCTGGGCTGTGGTTCATCAGAGGCCACAGCACTCAGACCCAAACTCGTTGAGGAGCTGGCTACTACCAGGGTGGTGGACATCTCCATAGGGGACAGCCATTGCCTGGCCCTGTCCCATGGTAATTGTCTCTTTCTTCACGTGCCTGCTGATTTCCACCCTGCCTTCCTTTGAATTTGCTTTTTTGTTGTCAGTTGAATATTAACAGCTTGTGTCATATTGACTCAGAGACATTTGCACATGTGAAACTTTTGGCCAGTTGTGGCATCGATGTCATTTTGCTGATGCACAGAGGTTTCGTGTTTGTTAAACATGCAACAAGACTGTCGCAAGTAGTGTGATGTAATAGCAAAGATACAGACCAAATTTGTTCAAGGTAATACGTAACTTCTGTTGTTTGGGGACTTTTCTCTTGCATACGGTCACAACTTAGCTGATTGCAGTACAGATTCTACCACATTTATTTAATATTATTTCATTAATATACTACAGGCCAGACGTTTGAGGCCACCCCCAGATTTAAAAAAAATCATCAATACACTGTTTTACAATTTATTGCCCAGGAAATGACAAAAATACATACAAATAAATGTTAGTAATTAGTTTTTCAAGAAGAATTTGTCAACATTAAAACACTTTGAAATCATTCCAGGTTCAGATTTTGGTTTCATCAAAATAACTCCCTCTGACCAAGTCATAATTCTCAAAACCTTTTGCTTCTCTCTTTTGAATGGACGTAATTTTGGCATAATTTTGATGAACGTTTTGGATCTTTGTCCTGTTAAAGAATGAAATTTTGACCAATAATTTGTAAACCAGATGGAATTGCGTGCCTTTAAGGATGGATTGGTAATTCTCTTTCTTCATAATTCCTTTAACGTTAAAACACATCAGGAAAGGAGTTGGAACACAACTGGACGACCAGTGCACTAATACAGACTTGGCATGCCTTCATTAAAAAAAAATAATTTCTTAGCCATAGTGGCTACATAATGTGCTCTTGTTGACAAATTCTTCTTGAAAACGAATGAGTTACATTCATTTCATATATTTTTTGTCATTTACTGTGCAATAAATTGTAAAACAAACAGTGTATTGATTTTTTTTTTTTAAATGTAGGGGTGGCCTCAAACCTCTGGCTTGTAGTGTATATCATGGCCACAAGTGAGAGATCCGCACACCGTTTACAAAGTCCAAGGAGAAACTCCTCTTCACAACATTTATTGAGCTCACCACAAAGTGCAGACAGTGCAAAGTGCAAACAAAAAAAAAATGTATACCTGAGAACAAATGTTTCAATATTACATCTTCCTCAGTGTCTTAGGAATATCAAGGTCTTCACCCTGTATGAGTGTAATCAGCTGATCTAGAAGCCTAATCATGTGACCATGAGTCACTCCCAATGTTATGCTCCCACAATAAAAAAAACACATATTTACATAGGAAAAACACGCAAACCAATCATCATAGACAAATGTAAATATCATCCACATGACATATAATGAACAAACAAAAATACAGAATAGAATTTGGAATTAGGCTAGAATTCACAAAATACAGGAAAATCAATGCATTAGATATGGCACTCTGCTATCTCATAGATTCTGTCCTTGTTTTGCAAGATAGAGCATACAACACAGTTCACAAAAAAGACTGGAAATTTAGTTCTTCAGTTAGACCCCCAGGTTGCAAAGTCTTTAAATAGAAAATCTGCAACATTCTGTTCTCAACAATATATTTTTTGAACAAGGCACAACAGTATTTGGACTTTTGGAATTAATACATATCATACATGTCATAGCCATATCTAATATTGTTTTACTTTCTTCCCCTCCATCTGTCAACTAGATAATGAAGTGTATGCATGGGGTAACAACTCCATGGGTCAGTGTGGCCAGGGGAACTCGACAGGGCCCATCACCAAGCCCAAAAAGGTGGTTGGCCTAGATGGGGTCGCCATCCAGCAGATCTCAGCCGGCACTTCCCACAGTCTGGCCTGGACAGCCCTGCCCAGAGACAGGTCAGCTACGAGCAGATTACACACACTACTGATTGTAACACTGGGTTTTATGTGAGCTATTCAGGGAGGGAGGGTGGAGAAATGCTGATGTCACAACATCCACAGGTTTCTGTGTAGAGTAGGGATTGCGTAAAGTCAAAGATTAATGCCACATTTGAAAGATACAAGAGCTCTCCCCCCCGTTCGTGTACGTTTTGTTTCACAGGAAAAGCGACAGCAGCTGATGCTGCATAAAGTATTAAGATACTCTGTTATTTTTGCAAAGTAATTCATTTTTTTAGATAAAAATACTTTTTTAGGCCTGGCAGAATGCTAACAGCTCCTGTGACAGCATAATACAGCCACAGAAATTTACACAAGCCAGAGGGAGCAGAGCCTGCTTTCTATCAGCTGAAGTGGGTTTTTCAGGGCTGAATTTTCTGTTGTGTGTACCGACTGTATATGTGATGCAGCGCAAAGGCAGGCAAGGGATCACATAACAGGCAAAATAGAGTTGTGGCATTTCCGCTTCTCTGGCTGTTCATCAGCCATTTAAAGACGCTGTCAGTGAAAGGAGAGCTGGTGTGGCTAAGTTCTACTCTTTAATCCTAACATGAGATAATTCCAATTCAAGAACAGAATCACATAAACACGAGCCAGATCACGTTGTCGTGTGTGGAACACTGACGCGGCAGGAATTTGCTGGTGATTTTCCTAAAGTGTAATGGTTAGTCAGAACGAGAACTGAATATTTTTCTCAGATACAATGTATCCCTCCAGAATTTTGTTATGAACAGCCGGAGTTTTTAAAGTCAGTACTAGTTTTTCTTTCACCATGGAAACACTTGAAACCTAATATTTCTTCATATACTTCTGTAGGCAAGTGGTAGCTTGGCACAGGCCATATTGTGTTGACCTGGAAGAAAGCACCTTCTCCCACCTGAGGTCCTTCCTTGAGCGATACTGCGACGGCATCAACAATGAAGTTCCTCCTCTGCCTTTTCCCTCCTCCAGGTTAGTGTCTTACCTGCAAGGCACATCACCTTTACTAACCGGAATGTAAAGCAGAATGACACAGAACGTGAAGAAAATAAGACAAAATACATTTAGAACACTTATTTTCCATTAGCAGATGACATTCATGGTACATTTTTCTTTCTCAGTTTTAAATTTGTAGGTCAAATTAGAAATAGGCCTCTAGATGTATGCCGAATAAGGATATAGTTTCCTTAATTTCTGAATGATTCATTTTGTATACAGGGAGCATCATAATTTCCTCAAGCTGTGCCTGCGACTTTTGTCCAATCATCTGGCCCTGGCCCTGGCTGGGGGTGTGGCCACCAGTATCCTGGGCCGACAGGCCAGACCCCTGAGGAATCTGCTCTTCAGACTGATGGACTCCTCTGTGCCAGATGACATCCAAGAGGTCAGAGAAAAGTAGCTGCAGTGATCACATATTATAGTGCTGTGCAGAATAAACTTTTATTTGATAGTCATGTTGTAATAGGCCACGGCCACATCGATCAATAATTTAAATTATGACTGCGCCTTGACCGTATATAGTTGCATATTTCATAATATTCAGCTCATTTTTAAAATGTTCATTTTTATCATTTGACTGCCCTCTTTGGTCCATTTAAAACATTATAATAATTTGATAATTTATAAAGCAGTCTTGAACCATTAGGTAATGATATAGTGGGTGATGTTAAAAATGTTGTAGTGCAAAGTCTTCAGGTGGACATTGGTAGCCCATTACAAAGATGGAAAGTAAGACAGCCTAAACAATACCAATACATGTTATTGTCTAACAGCTCTTTAGTTTTCTACAAATCGTGACCATTTTTTTTCCCCCTATTATTCTGGAGAAATAAACTTTCAGCCATCAGACATATGATGTATAATTTGATGGCTGTTAATTTTTCCACACAACTCCCACATTCTTTTCATAATCAGAAAGAATGATGCACTGTCGCTGTGAGATTGGGTTATACAGTAATTGTTTTGCAATACATCCTCATTTCTCTTTGGAAAAAAAAGTCTTGTTTTAATTTAAGTGGAAGGCAATTAGACTGTCATTTCTTAAAATGTCAACTTCTGAGTCAGTAGCTCATTATGATGGTGTGTGTTTGTCCCACCAGGCGGTGATTGAAACTCTGTCTGTTGGTGCGACAATGCTGCTGCCTCCACTAAGAGAGAGGATGGAGCTCCTTCACTCCTTGTTGCCCCAGGGCCCTGACAGATGGGAGAGTCTCTCCAAAGGACAGGTGCTGTATTCCACCTAACGCTCGGCTAAAGAAAAGCTTTTGCGATGTGCATTGAATCAGTGGTTCTTATTGGGTTATTATTGGGTCAATCTGATTTGTGGGCTGTACAAGATGCTGTGATTAATTCTATTAATTTTTCTCACAACTACAAAGTTTTGACCAAGTGCAAGGTCTGGTCTGGGCTTGGCCATAAACAATGGCGAGTCAGTCAGTCTGGGACTGTCAGTGTTCTAAGATGACCTGCTTGGTTGTCGGACAGTTAAATGTCTTGAGAGGTTTCCATCGATCTCAGCAATGGAGGCAACTGGAAATTGCTGGAACCACAGTGCTCTCCACTAATATTGGACACATCCCAAACATCTTGTGGTTATGTAGTACTGTATGTAGTACTGATAGTTCTGATTGTAGTTTTGCAGACTTTCTGACCCAAAGACCGAACTAACATCTGCAGTTCTCCAGCTGTGATCCTTTGAGATTCTTTGGTCACTCAAACCATCCTCTTCACTTTGCACGGAGTCAATATAGACGCACGTACTCTTCCAGGCTGATTCTTAACATGTCCAGTTGCTTTAAACTTAATAATTATTGCTCTGACAGCGGAAATGTGCATTTTTAAACATTTAGCTGTTTTCTTAGAGCCCTTTCCTGATTTGTGCAGCTCCACAACATTTTGGTGCACATCATTACTGTGTTCTCAGGTCTTTTCCATTGTGATGGACGACTAAGGGAATTTGGCCTGTGTGTCGCCTCATATTTATACCCCAGTGAAACAGGAAGTCATGGCCGGCCACTTAAGTGTTCTTAATCACTCAGGGGAACTTCAAAACGTAAAATATAAATAGGCATATCCTTCAGTTACAGTTTACTTAT
This sequence comes from Lucifuga dentata, assembly GCA_014773175.1. Lineage (NCBI taxonomy): Eukaryota > Metazoa > Chordata > Actinopteri > Ophidiiformes > Bythitidae > Lucifuga > Lucifuga dentata. The sequence continues at coordinate 28,899 of VXCM01002396.1, forward strand.
TTGACTTTCCAGGGGTACCAATAAATGAGGCACACATATTTGAGAAAAATGTTTGTTTGATAAGAGTGTATTTTTTCCCTTCTATTTTTTTTTCTTTAATTAAAGGTTTTTTTTTTTAATATTTTGAATGAAAGATCAAGAGGATAATCAAGACATTTTTTTTTTCCCAACTCCCATTTTGCTTTTATTTACCAATATTAGTCTATATTTGAGAAAACAAACACGAGAAGGGAAATAAGGAAACACACAAGTCAAATTAATTGTAGGTAAAGGCAACCTGGAGACTATCAGCCTGTGAGCCTCGTTGCTGTAAATCAGTCTTTCAGGTCTGATCATAACGATAACTAAAATATGGTTTTGTTTTTTTGTGCTAACAGAGGATGCAGCTGGATATTATTCTGACCAGTCTCCAGGACCACACCCACGTGGCCTCGCTGCTGGGTTATAGTTCTCCTGCTGACGGCCCAGAAGTACTTTCCTCTGGCTTGGGGTTTACAGCTTCCCCAGACCCCACATATAGCACCCCACCCAGCCACCCTGATACCCACCTGGCTGAGATCCTCATGAAGACTCTGCTCCGAAACCTTGGCTTTTACACTGTAAGTGCATGCTGGAGCTGTTGGGTTACTCTTCTCCGTTTGGCCTGTTCAGAAAAACATGTCTTTGCAATAGTCATTTGGTATCTTTCAGGGAGCTTCTTTAAAGAGTTTGCAGTTATTGATGTCAGCATGTCCTTGTATTGTTCAATAGCAAAACATTGATTCGGGTATCATTATGATCTATTTAGAACTCACAGAGGCAGATGTTACACTGAGGGAGCTATTCATCAGTGAAGTCAACATATAGAACACCACTGATATGCTACCCCCCCACCCCCANACCCCTACTCTTCTTCTCTCAGTATTGGAATGCATGACTCATACTTAATCCTTGGTTATTATCACCCACTGCCTTCTTCCTGGCAGAGCACTGTCTTATTCCTGTGCCTTGTTCTCTTAAGTCCATCATTTATTGATTGTAACACACACCCAGTTTACATTGCAGGGGCTTGATATTTGCAGAGTTGACCTTCTGCCGCTATAAGGAAGCTGAACAGCAATGCTGATCCAGTGAAGGCTGAAGTGTGCATGATTATGCATGCATGTCTCTATTTTCTGTTTTGGGGAATCACAGATATCTAGATTAGAGCCCTATTCACATGTGGCTTGTATGTGATCTCTGTGATCACTGTGATCTTAATCCTGTGAAAATCTACCACATCTGTAAAAAACAAAAACAAAAAAAAATTAAAAAATTACATTGAAAATCATCAACTGTATTTTGGGAAACACAGAGGTCAAGTGATAATTTTAATGCTTTGTGAACCAGTATTTTGGTCATTGGTAATTTTTACGTAAAGATCTTTGTGTGTCTTTCTAGATCAGTAACTGGAGGCTGCGGTGGACTGTTTAATTTTCAGTGAGAATTCTGAATGATCCTCCGTAGCGCAGAGACCTATCTGGAGAAGCAGCAAGCTGAAATGCTGAACAAAATATGTAAATATCAAGAGCTGGATGACAAGCTGTTAATTATTTCTGCATCACCTAATTTCACACAAGCTAACCCATGCAGTGGTTAAGTGGAATTTCGTGTTCTGTCATGAAACTCTTCTGCAGCTGCAGCAGCTTCAGCTGGGGGGAGTAGTTTTCAATCTTCTTTTCAAAACCCGCTGTAGGTTGGCAGCCCAGAGCAAAACGTTTGCTCGATATTGTCATGTTTGGACATGACAAAATTCTCATGAAACACACCTCAAACCCATATGAACCCATTTCCCTTTGGATAAAATACAGTTATGCTTACATAAAATGCACGTTTATATGTGAAAGAACTTGGAAGATACCTGTGATACCAGATATACAGTACCTGTGAAACTTTCTTTGCTTGTGTGTGTTGTGCAGGATCAGGCATTTGGTGAGCTGGAGAAGAACAGTGATAAGCTGCAGCAAGGCACATCCTCGTCTGACAGCAGCCAACCGGCTCACCTCCACCAACTCCTCTGCTCCCTGCAGAAGCAGCTTTTAGCTTACTGCCACATTAACTCTGTCACTGAGGTATGGATGCAACATGTTCAAAAATGTTTAGTCCTCCTCCCACAGATATGTTTCTATGATGGGAAATACCACTTACACAGTCAAAAAAGTCCTTATGTAGCTATGTGAACTTGTTGATGCTGTGCCAGGAGATGAAGGCCTGGGTTATGCTTAACACTGACATGAGGCTGATGAGGATGCAGATGCCTCCAAAACGGATCATCTACTTTTCCTGGCATGACAACTGCGCACTTAAACTCCGGGACTTTCAGTGGCACCGTAATACAAAACTGCTCTCAACTCCTCCAAAAAACAAAAAGGAACCCAGCAGAAATAACTAGATTCCGGTTCAGTCGCCCACAACAAAACACAGAGACAGTCAAAAAGAGTTGTTAATTAATGAAGAGAAAGAACTACTGTTACTTTAATTGGCTACAACACAAAAAGGTTGTTTGCCATTTTCTCTCTCTCCTTCCCTCCCTCCTTCCCTACCTGATGGCAGGTGGGATCACACGATCAATTTGAAGATATCATTTGCCGTTTACTGCACATCTAATTTCAGGGCTCACATGGTCTTTTTAATGAGGTGTAAAATGACATGAAATTGTCTTTAAAATATTTAAAGAAACACGTGTGAGTTTACATAACTGATGCAGACATAACTCCTAGTTGCATACCTTTTTTTGTCTTTAATTTTTTTTTGATGAGTGAAATCATGGTGGTCATTGATATTTATGGATCACAGTTTCATTATGTAAGGAGTTGAATGGAGTTTGCATGTAATTCATTCTGATAGTGTATAACAGTCTCAGTTTTTTTTTTATTTGTTTTTTTTTTTTACAGTTATTTTATTGCTCTCCTTGAGGTACCCGATACATTTTAAAATCCATTTTTCTTCAGCAGAATTCCAGCAGCGTTGCTTTGCTCCACAAACATCTCCAACTCCTGCTGCCCCATGCCACCGACATCTTTTCCCGCTCCGCCACTTTGATTAAAGAGAGCTCCTGGAACGGGAACATACGAGAGAAGTTACAAGGTAAAGAGGAATAATTTATCACTTTGATGGAAAAGCTAAAACAATCCGATTTCCATTTCATTTTGACTTTAGTCGCTTTATCCTCCTCTTATCCTGTCTACCTCTTTACTTCTCTTTTAAACTGTCTTGCTCTGAATATTAGTTTAACTTTAATTTAGCGTTAACATTTTGTGTTTTTTTTTTTATTCAATCCTAGTAGAATGTGGTTTGGGAACATGAAAGCTGTTTACAGTACAGTACATATACAGTAATAATAAATAATAGAAATGAGCTTATCTTCATTTACTCATATCTTACTATATTAATGCTGTCATTTCACCACTAGCGATAGGTGAAAACCAAATTTTACGGCTTTTACTCTGTGTCCCTATTGCGATTGTTATCCTACTTTTTCCGAAAGATCTCAAAAGTAATATCAGTTTGTTTGTATGAACGTCTGCCCTTTCTGTCTTCACGTTTCATTTTCAGCTTGCTTTTTGTATTTGTCAGTTATTATGTTGTTTGTAGGATTTTACAGCAATCCCAAAGTCCCAGTCGTCACAAAAGCTTTTTTTACCTTTACATATTTAAAATGCATCACTGTCAGTATTAATTGAAGCGTATTATCACATCATTGCAATCACAGTTAGATGCTGAAACTGGAATTGCTGACCACTTTTTTGCCATCTCCAGATGTGATCTACGTGTCAGCGGCAGGCAGCATGTTGTGCCAGATCATCAACTCTCTGCTGCTGCTGCCTGTGTCGGTGGCGAGGCCTCTGCTGAGCCATCTGCTGGACCTGCTGCCTCCTCTGGACCGCCTTAACAGACTGCTGCCCGCTGCCTCCCCTCTGGAGGACCAGGAGCTGCAGTGGCCTCTTCATGGTGAGCATGAAACCAGTTGCAGCAGTTGTTCAGCAGTGGCAGTCGTATTCACTTGATCAGCAGTTGGTGCCTCTTAGATCCTGATTTTAATGGAAATTGAGAACCCCTGTTGTTATACAGGTATAAGAAGTTCAAACACTGGTTGTAATATTTACTCCTGAGTTTTTAGGTTGTTTTTTATATCTACATTACCGCGCAAAAGTTTAGAATCACTTGTCATTTAAGTAGTTCTTGCTATTTTATTCATTAATAGTGTTTGTGTTTTTTAAATTATACAAAACAAACACCAAAATGTATTTTAAGGTGTTTTTAGTATTTCAAATATTTGGGGGAAAAATCATGATAGTTCAATGTACCATGTAAAAACTAGAGGGCATTTAACAACTTTTCATTCTTCAAAATTGATGTTCAGAAATAAGGGAAAATTTTCTTTTACATTACCTCCATTAACTTACTAATCACACTAAACCTTGCGTTGCTCTCCAGGCACCTCCGACTTTGCCGAGCCGGTTTCAGCTATGTCCCTGCCACCTCCGGCCCTCTCTTGGGTGTGGCTCGTGGACCTGGAGAGGACAGTTGCCTTGCTAGTAGGCCGATGCCTTGGTGGGATGCTGCAGGGAGCCCCCACCTCGCTAGAGGAACAGGACACCACGTACTGGCTGAAAACGCCGCTGTTCAGCAATGGCTTAGAGATGGACATCCCACAGCTCGGTAGGGAGAGATCAACTACAGTGCTGTGATGCTGAGATTATGCATGAAAAATTTGCTGAGCACAATGGGCCTAACTGTTGTAGGTTTAAGTTCCAGTGGGACATTTTATTATGTTGTCTTAAAGGACCATACCAGTGAGTTTTCATGTTGAAGCCCAGTCTGTACAACCCTGCATGTGTTACATTGCTGCCAACCAATTTCCAAAAGCGTAAAACTGTATTTCAGTTTTCCTGTTATTTTTCCTAATCTTTCAAAATAAAGTTTCAGGTGACACACCCACCTTAAAATTCATTCACATGCTAACATGTATGTCCGATTGTAGAAGGCATGGTCATTTTAATTTCTTTGCAAAAGTCATCTTCTCCTGGGAGGATATTTCCTGGCGGAAATATCGTCCTAGGAGAAGACGATGCTGCATGCTTGTCTCCTGGCGGAGACAAGCATGCAGTACCATTTTGGATCGGTTAAATAAAGTTACTTTGACATAAAACTTTATAGACATAGTGTTTGCTGTGGTGGATTACTTATCTCAAACGTGTTTCATGTCTCTACAAGTTTATTTTAATAACGTTCTGGAATGAACTGAAACCAATGGCAGTCTAGATGATATGAAAAAGAATTCTAAATGTACTGCTCCAGTAGTATATTTCGGGAAATGGTTGTCAGTAGCGTAACTTCTAAGAGGGTTGTGTATTTTTGGCTCAAACATGCACTGTTGCTGCTATGGTCCTTTAAAGGACCATACCATCCATTTTGCATGTTTCCCATTTTGCATGTTTGAGCCTAATATATTTGATTTTTATACACGTAATATTGCTGACAATCATTTCCCAAAGCATACTACTGGAACAGTGAATTAAAACTATTTTTTCCTACCTTCCAGACCGCCATTGGTTTCAGTTCATTCTAGTAGGCTATTAAAATCAACTTGATACTTGAAATGTTCTTGAGATAGGTAATCCATCATTGCAAGCAACACATGTATTCAGCTTTTCTTTTCGAAGTTTCGTAATTTTAGTGTTTAAGCGCAATAAAAAGTACGGAGTGAATGTATGTCTCCACAGGGGAATATAGTCCCAAAAGAAGGTCTACTTCATTGAAAAATTTAAACGACCGTGACTTCATAAGGCTGCATAACTACAGTATTAGCAGGTGAAACATTGATTTTTAAGATGGGTATATAGCTTGAATATCTGATTTTGAAAAAAGATTAAGAGGTTTTGCAAAATATCAGGAAAGCTGAAATATGGTTTTATCCTTTAGGAAATGGTTGTCAGTAACGTAACATGTATGAAAATTGAATATATTAGGTTCAAACATGCAAAAATGAGTGGTATGGTCCTTTAAGGACCTTGCCCTTTCTTTCTATTACTAATGAAGATGGAAACATTTCTTCTTTTTATTATGTCATGACTCAGTTGTGGTTTGCTCTGCGACTCGTTGAGCTGATGACCGTTTGTTCGCCTGTGTCCCTCAGACACGTGCATCAGCTTGTTGTTGGAGGTGGCACTGTCTGGCAACGAGGAGCAGAAGCCCTTTGACTGCACTCTGCGTCCTGACTTAAGTGTCCTGGTGGATCTGGCCTTTGGCTCATCTAAAGAGCCTGCCAACAGCCTCTGGATCAACATGCAGGACTACGCCATCAGCAAAGGTCTGCCAGTGAACCCTACATATGATAAATTCTTATATATAACTGGCTATGTAACTGGCTAACTTTACTGAGCTGTATATTCTGTTTCAGACTGGGACAATGCATCTCTCAGTAATGAGTCCCTGTTAGACACCGTGTCCAGATTTGTGTTGGCAGCCTTGTTAAAGCACACAGGTCTGCTGGGCCAAGCCTGTGGAGAAGGAAGGTACTGTATCACATACAGATCTACATGATGTTTAGTACAGCATTAACTCTTTGTTGGTTTTGGTACTGTAGTACCAGTCATCTAACTGCTGTTTAGGGCTCGTGTTGCTTCTGTCCTCCTTAATGCCATTATTAACTATGCTTAATGCCTGTCAAAGACAGAATAATCCTCTTCAAATTATTCTTAACACAAACAGTTAAAGACTAAGTAAGTCAAGTCAAGCATTCATCAAACACATACAAGAACATTTCGGCACTTTGAATAATTCAACTTTGTATTTTGCCAAAAAAATACTTTGTCTGCACTTGACAAAGCACTGTACTATAGTTAAAAAGTTTTGTACTTGATAGGAAATGTTACTATGTATGTTTTTTTTTGTTTCCTCGTCAGATACCAGCCATCTAAGACTCTGGCAGAAGTCTTTCGCAGTGTTTATAAAGTACGAAACCGCCTGCTGGCCTGTAAGAATATGGATTTCATCCAAACCCGCTCTTCTTCACGTGAGAGGAGGGTAAGGGCACAAAACTCGCATACATGTACACACCTTTTGTACATCATCTCCAGATATTTCAGTTTGCTCCTGGATTTGATTTGATTGTGCCTGATCAGATTTCAGACAATCAAGACTCTCTGGACATGGACCCTCAGGAGCACTCGTTCACACGCACCATCGATGAGGAGGCGGAGCTGGAGGAAAGAGCCGACCGGGAGAGAGAGGAGAGCCATCAGGAGCAAGACGATGAGGAGGAGGACAGGGACCATGAAGTAATGACGGCTGGGAGTAAGTTTGTCTGCCTGGAGTTCCATTTCTCTATGCTTTGAATGTGCAAATAATTAGAGCCATCAATCATGCTTAAAACATAAGTTGAACAATATATTCTATTGAATAATGTGTTTCTCAGTTCATTCGAGGCATTAAAAACTTTTTTAACCTGTGTGCTCCCCTTCATCCATATCTCTCCTTTATAACTATTCTTATTAAAACAGGACAAAAGAAATGAGTTTAAGTTTCTGATGGACTCACTTGGCACATTATGTTTGTATGATTAGTTCTGGTTGAATCCACTGTCAGCCCCTTTAGCTTTGCCAATTTAATGCAGTTATAACTGTAATTGTTTTTTTAGATGTCAAAGCAGCATAGAGAGATAACCATTACTTCATTCTATATTTAAGGTTTTTTGGCCACTGCAGCCAAACAGATGTGCAGGAAACACTACATTTATTAGTAGTTAGTTGAGGGGGAAAGGAGTTCCTGACATTGTATATTATGTGATGATTAGCATGTATAGTCCTGCTGTGTGTTGCTGAATGTGGACCTAATAAGTAGATCTACACACTTAGAATTTGTGGAATCGGGTGTAGTAAAGGCACGTCGTAGCTCACTGAAGATTGCTTTCAATTCAAAGGTAAAACATGCCTATTTTTGCTATCATGGATGAGCATTTTAAGTGGGATTTAGAGTTGTAATTACCAGATGTTAAAATTGTACCAGGATGAACGTGGGCTTATCACTTAATGCAGTGGAATATTGCATGGGATTTGGTTCCCCCCCACTAAATTTCATAGCGCTCTGTGTGGCTGCTGCTTGTCCTCTAACCAAAGCATTTTGTGTGTGTGTTTCTGTGTGTGTATGCATGCTGCACAACACAGAAATCTTTCAATGTTTCCTCTCAGCACGGGAGGTAGCGCGCAGCCGCGACAGAGAGCGGGCCAGCAGCAGCACGGGCCTGGGCTCCGGTTCGGCTTCTAGAAATGGCGGAGGTGGAGAAGAGGAAGCCGCTCCTTCCCAGGAGGGGAGGAGGGGCAGTACGGGTCTCCCAGAGGGCCAAGACCTGTATACAGCAGCCTGTAACTCTGTGATCCATCGCTGTGCCCTGCTGGTGCTGGGGGTGAGCCCTGTGCTGGGCGAGCTGACCAACCAAAACCAGGAGGACGGCCAGGCCCAGTCAGCCTCAGGAACACAGGAGTGTCTGAGCTTCTTGACCAGGTCAGAACGCGGACAATATAAGCGGTTTCTCAAAGAGGCAGTAAATCCATTCATTTTTAATAATGATAATGGTACGAGCAGCATGTTTGTGTGATGTTTGCACGTTCAGGAGCGAGAGTCTGAGCGCAGAGAGTCGTTCGGTACAGAGCAGCCCCAGCTACAGGCTGATGAAGTCCAGGAGCGAGTCAGACATCTCTCAGCCCGAGTCAGACGAAGAGGGTTACACTCTGGTAAATCTCAAACACACTCAGACAGAAATACACAACATGCAAGTCTCTGTCTCACCACGTTGGTATTATGTTTATGATGTGCTTGCCAGGATTTGACAGCAGTGAAGTGATTTTAATCACGTACGGGGGGGTTTTGTCTCTGCTTTCTCTGTCAGAGTGGAAGGAGAAATGTTGACCTGGACTTGGCGTTCTCTCACAAAAAGAGAGGTAAACATCATTTACAGGAAATCAAACTAACTTACTAACTGCAGTAAGGATGATATGGGTTTTTGTTTTTTAGTTGTCATCTATCATATGTCACTCTTGTCTCTTTGTCTTTTGATTTCCGTGTGGATAGTTTATTTGCTTCTTTTGGGGCAGTTGAGCCCCAAACACAAGAGGAGCTCCAAGCAAGTAAACGATGGCATGTTTCTTTCTCTTGTTAGCTCATACCTCCATGTCTTCCCCTCCATTCATCTCTCACAACAAGGGCTCAACACTTCACATTCCATTTTCTATGTAGTGCGCCAAATACGAGAACAGTACAACAACTGCCTAAACAGCAAAAGGGAATTGAGAACACAGTGATGTATAAAGACCGGTACACTCTCCTGCTTGGAATGTTTGGTTGCTTTGCAAAATGATGACACATTCTGCTGAAGAATGTGTTTTGTCACGATTTCATGTAATTTACTATTCGCGCAATGGAAAGATTTCATTGATACTGATACTGTTACTTCAGTGGTTTCAGTTGTTTAATGGAAATGTGAGCCTGCTTACCATTTCAAGTCTCAACCGCAGCATTTTTTTTTCTCAGCCTGGTATCGGAAACCAATGCACATTTTTATTGATGAAATCATAATGGCTGATGAAAGCTTGCGGCAGCATGAAGGATCGGTATTTGGCTCTCTGAAGTACTCTCGTAGAGTAATACTGCATTGCATTGCATAGCTCGTAATTCCATCCACCTATAGAAACATCTTATAGACGTATATGTCCGACAGGCTCTTCTGCCTCTCTGTCCCTCTTCAGGCCTGCTTCACAGTTCACCGGACTCTCTGGCGGAGTCATGGTTCCGGGCCAAATTCAGCTGTCAGAGGAGTTACAGCTCAGCACATTCTTATGAAGAGTCAGACCTGGACCTAAGCCGCTCCCTGGGCATCCATGCTCTGATCGACAACATGGTCAGCTTTATCAGCGGCGATGTGGGCCTGGCTCCAGCCTTCAAGGAGCCGGAGGAAAGCATGTCCACCAGCCCACAGGCCACGATCCTAGCCATGGAACAACAGCAGAGCAGGGCAGAGGTGAGGGATCTTCTCAGGGAATTCTGGATCTCTGCTTGTCTTGGTACTATCAAAATTTAAATAAATGAGGTATAAATCACTTTTCTTGCTGCAATGAGAAGAAAGGGAGATTTCATGACAATAGATACTAATAGATAATTGACTTTCTGCATTATCATGAGTATTATCTTTTCAGAACATGACTGGATAAACTTGTGCGTTGTGTGTTGAAAACTTGGCTAACAGCAAGGCCTCTTAGTTTTGTTTCGATTAGGAACACAAAAGAGCGCATTAACCACCCATCAGCCAGATCAGATGTCCTGAAGATAAACCTGTGACCCTGATAAAAATGTCTTGTTGAGCAGTGGGTTGTGTTGTGTCTCCAGTTGCGGTTAGAAGCACTCCACCAGATTGTGGTTTTGATCTCTGGCATGGAGGAGAAGGGCAGTCAGCCAGGGAACACAGATCGGTCCAGTAGTGCTTTCCAGTCCTCCTCCCTGCTTACCTCTGTCAGGCTGCAGTTCCTGGCTGGTTGCTTTGGCCTTGGCACGGTGGGCACCAGAGGGCTGAAGGGGGAGAGTGTCCAGCTGCACCACTACCAGGTATGAGGCTGGTCACATGCTGACATTTGCACAGAGGACACTTCCATTACCTTTAATTTTTAGCCATGTTAGATCGTGACTGTGTTTAATTACATTTATCAAATCATTTAATTACTGTTATCAAAGGACGGTGTAAAAGCAGCTAAGAGGAGCCTTCAGTTGGAAATCCAGACAGCTGTCCATAAAATCTACCAGCAGCTGTCCGTCACGCTGGAGAGGGCGCTGCAGGCGAACAAACACCACATAGGTATAACACGCAACTCTCCAACACCATCATTAAAGTTAACTTTAGTGACTTGAACGCACCACAGCACACAAGAATCAGCAAACACGTCTGACCCTTCCACCTGCCTCTCATTTCCTTGCGCATCCCAGAAGCCCAGCAGCGCCTCCTGCTGGTGACTGTGTTCGCTCTCAGTGTGCGCTACCAGCCAGTCGACGTCTCCCTGGCCATCTCGAGCGGACTGCTCAATGTACTGTCCCAGCTCTGTGGCACGGAGACGATGCTGGGGCAGCCTCTCCAGCTGCTGCAGAAAGCTGGGGTNCCAGCTCTGTGGCACGGAGACGATGCTGGGGCAGCCTCTCCAGCTGCTGCAGAAAGCTGGGGTGTCCCAGCTCAGCACGGCCCTCAAAGTGGCCTCCACACGCCTGCTGCAGATACTGGCCATCAGCACTGGGTAAGAGACAGATTTTGGAGGACTAGATGGAATTGGAACTTCAGCAGGCTTTGAAACCAGCATAAAAAAATATCACATATGGTTATTTTTTTATATTTTGCATTTTCCTGTTATGAAATGGAAAGACATCTGTGTCTCTCTTTGGTTCTGCAGGACATATGCAGACAAGTTGAGTCCCAAGGTTGTCCAGTCGCTGCTGGACCTACTGTGCAGTCAGCTGAAGAACCTGCTGTCTCAGGCGGGAGTTAGCCTTCTCTCTTCTGGAAAGGACCAGGAAGACAACAAACAAGAAGACGGCACCGACTCTGAAAAGAAAGACTTCAGAGGTAATGAAGGAGTTTGGTCTCATTACCATTGCAGGAAAATGAGCCTTTTTTAGTGATGAATTTGATAAAACCTTTGATACTGTTGTGTATTTAATGTTTTGCCTAATATGACCCATGTATATACACTCTGTTATTGGCAGATAAGTGAAGCATGCACCTTTACATAAATAACTCAGTGTAAGTAGGTTTATATATGTGGTTAAATGTAATAAACACAAAGTAATTGTTGGTACTCTTCAGCTTTGCTACGTAAGCAGCACACAGCTGAGCTGCACTTAGGAGACTTCTTAGTCTTCCTAAGGAGGGTGGTGTCCTCAAAGGCAATCCAGTCCAAGATGGCCTCCCCCAAATGGACTGAAGTGCTCCTCAACATTGCCGCACAGAAATGCTGCTCAGGTACAACAAACACACAATCCAGTTAAATGTTCAGTGCTTTCTGCTGTAGCTAAACACAGACGGGCCTCACACAGTTGTTGGCTGTAAATTGCAGGGGTCCCTCTGGTGGGGAACCTGAGAACTCGGCTTCTAGCTCTTCATGTTTTGGAGGCTGTCCTCCCTGCCTGTGAGGCCAATATGGAGGACGACCAGATGACACAGGTATCTGTCTCGGTTTATTCTGCACTGAGTCGTCGATAACATGCTGTTGTCAGTCAGCCAGTTAACACGTGTTCTCGTCCAGGTCGTGGAGCGCCTGTTCTCCCTGCTGTCTGACTGCATGTGGGAAGCTCCCATTGCTCAAGCCAAGCACACTGTCCAGATCAAAGAAAAAGTCCAAGAGCTGAAACTACAGGTGAACACTGTCACATTCCTTTCCTGTCCGTGCTTCATAAATATCATTAGCTGTTTGAGTAACTGACAGTTGTTTTAATTGGTAGGGAGAGGCAGAGGAGGAGGACGAGAACCTTCCCATCCAAGAAGTGTCCTTTGACCCAGAGAAAGCTCAGTGCTGTGTGGTAGAAAACAGTCAGGGGTTGACCCATGGCAGTGGAGGTAAAGGCTACGGCCTGGCCTCCACAGGTATCTCTTCTGGATGCTACCAGTGGAAGGTACATAGGCACCAAACATGATAAGCCGTTTAGTCCATTTAGGAGCAATTATCATTGCTTTTACACGCCATGGTTCCATGTACCTGCTGATGCATGCACAGTAGCAACACTTTAATAAATATATGAGCTCATCTGCATATATACACAACCGCTCCAAAGTTTGCAATCACTAGTGATTTTCATATAGAATCAATGTAATGTAATATAAACTAGTTTTGTTTCATCTGTATGTATTTATAAAATGATTCTTTTATGTCTTTTAGTATTTTGCACCTACAGAGGTTTAAAATCATTTGCAAGAAGCTGTAAAAAAATTTAAGACATTTTACAATTGTCCAGAATCATTCCATGAGTTGCAGATGATTCCAGATTCATTTAGAGAACTGTTCCAGAGATTATTAGGAAATTCTAGATTATTCTCTGATGCTCTGGAAACTGATGCCTCATATTTAAAAGCAGTGATTAAATATCACAGTGGATGCTTTGATGAGAAATCACCAAAATAATGTTATCATTTAAAAACTTTTTTCCCAAAATATTTGAAATACTAAATAAAACATCTTAAAGTACATTTTGGTGTTTGTTTCATATAATTAAAAAAAAACACTATTAATGAATAAAATAGGGAGAACTACGTAAATGAGAAGTGATTTTAAACTTTTGAATAGCATGCAAATCAGTTACAGAATTACAGTAGAGGCAAAGAATAAATTAGCTAAGTTTTTTTAGTATTATATGCCAGTTTTGAGTCATGTTTCACCTCCCCATGTAGTTTTACATCGTGAAAGAGAACCGCGGAAATGAGGGAACATGTGTAGGCGTCTCACGATGGCCGGTACACGATTTCAACCACCGCACCACGTCAGATATGTGGCTTTACCGGGCGTACAGCGGCAACCTTTATCACAATGGAGAGCAGACGCTGACACTCAGCAGCTTCACCCAGGGAGATTTCATCACCTGTGTGCTGGACATGGAGGCCAGAACCATCTCTTTTGGCAAGAATGGAGAGGTGAGAGACAAAGCAGGGTAGTGATAGTTTGGAAAAATGTAAATGGACAGACAGTTAAATGTTCATTTGAAAAGACAGAGGTTGTACCTACTGTACGTGATGTGGAACAGGCAGAATTATTTACTTTTTAAATTAAATATTTGGCATATCTTGTTACAAAACATAAATCTTAATCTTTGTTAAACTCTTTCCCAGTTGTAAATAGCAAATTCTCTTGTCTTATTGTCAATTTCCTACATTGTTAATCCAGCCAACAGGATTTTGAAAACTACACACTTATTTCCAGGGTTTAATGGGTTAGGAAAAAAAGACACACGACTGTACATCCTTCTTCATAATATGCATATACACAGGTGCCTTAAGTTTTACACACATATGTGTGTATGCTCACACACAGACACACAAAGCCGGATAATATCATGAATTCACTGAGACCTTTGATTCCACAGGAGCCCAAATTAGCCTTTGAGGACGTGGATGCTGCAGAGCTTTATCCCTGTGTGATGTTCTACAGCAGTAACCCAGGAGAGAAGGTAAGACAAGATAAACGCTCAACTGTCTGAGATGCTCAGTAAATTTTTTTCTCTGTCGACAGAATCCCTACATTAGAGTGTACTGCAAGTACCATTTATGTTCACGAGCACAAAATTACCATAATATCACCAAATCTGTGGTGGCTTATAATTGGATTGTAGTAACACTGGCATAAAAAAAAACTTTGCTGTGTGCTGATTTTTTTTTTTTTTTTTTTTTTTTNTTTTTTTTTTTTTTTGCTTTTAATGCACTCTTTCTGGCCCATACAGCTGTTTTTGTTGCACAAAAATACCCCTCTACACATTGATATTTAAAGATGCACACATCTTGCAATTTCAATTGCTCAATGGTGGAGAATGGTGACCGAGAAAAAAGGTAGAATGTAGGAGTTTTAACACGAGTTTATGTGTATTGTTAATGTGGGCTTTGCTTTCATGGGCAGTTTTTTTTTACATGTCATGATCTATTGTTATCATTATAAAAACTATTTAAAACTATTATGAACTATACCTTTTAACACCTCCAGGTTAAGATCTGTGACATGCAGATGAGGGGCACGCCTCGAGACCTCTTGCCTGGCGACCCGGTCTGTAGCCCCATGGCCACCGTCCTGGCCGAGTCGACAACACAGCTCATCCGCATCTTACATCGCACCGACCACTGGACCCATCGTATCAACAAGACCATACTTGAACGGCTCCACAAGATCAAGCCCTGCTTTAGAGAGTCAGCAAGTTCTTCTAGCAGCAGCGTGGGTCAGAGACTGAAAAAGAGTCGCTCGGTGCAGAGCCGCGAGGAGCACGATGCCCAGAGAGAGACCCACGACACGCCCGTGAGGACAGAGGAGGAGAGGGGTCGCCACGGACGTCAGCATGGCTTGGGGGAGCTGTCGGAACACCACCTGAGAACTCTTTGCACTGACGTGTGGCCGGTCCTCGCCGTGATCGGAGGAGCAGATGCCGGCCTCCGCGTCGGAGGAAGATGCGTGCACAAGCAGACGGGACGGCATGCAACCCTACTCGGCGTGGTGAAGGAAGGCAGCACCTCAGCCAAGGTGCAGTGGGACGAAGCTGAGATCACCATCAGGTACCAGCTGAACAGATTACGCTGTGGCCACTTTGTTGCTACATTTGCTGTTTATGTTTTTTATAGATACAATTTTTATAGATATTCCAAAATTGTCCGCTACTTTTGGCTGTCACTGCTGTTGAGCAAAAAAATGTTTTCACTTACCTTTGGGCTTCCTGAAACTCGTTTAAACTCTGCCTTTTCTTATTAATAAATTAATTAAATGGGAAAACAAGCTTTATTAACTCATTAAAAGGGAGACGTGATTGTTCGTGCAACAGCAGTGCTTTGCATGACATTATGTTCTGAAGTATGGAAGTGTGTAAAACATGCTGTGGTGTGGGCATGTGGTCATCAGCCGTTTGACCTCATGCCTGAAGAAATGTGTATAAGCACATAAATTTAAATGTGATTGCTGAACATTTCTTCACTAACTATATTCACCCAGTGTTTCTGATTTATGTTGCATTAGCCTCTTGCTTTTTAATCTCTATCCTCATTTTCCAATTTCCCTTCCATTGATGTACTGTTTTCACATCCATCCATTTTCACATCTGCTATTAACATGCCCATATTATTAATCCATTCCTCTTTTGCATCAAGTTGCATGCTTTTGACCCATACCTACAGACCTTTTAATTTGTCTTCATCATGCATGATGTGCTCTCTCTCTCTCTCTCTCTCTCTCTCTCTCTCTCTCTCTCTCTCTCTCTCNTTGCTATCTTTCTCTCTCTCTCTCTCTCTCTCTCTATCTCTCTGTGTCTCTCTCCTGCCCTTTCCCTCACATTGTGTTTCCTTCCCTTGTCCCTATTCACTTTCCACTCCCTTCTATTAAAGCTTCCCAACTTTCTGGTCGCCTAGTGACACGCCACTATACAACCTGGAACCTTGCGAGCCACTGCCCTTCGACGTGGCGCGTTTCCGTGGCCTGACCGCCTCATTGCTGTTGGATCTCACCTACCTTACCAGCATTCATGAGGAGACCGCCGCGAAGCTGAGCGCCCGACGCCACGATAAGAAACACCGCAGTACACCTTCTAGTGGGCACGAGGCAGCCACAAATGAAGACAAGGTAGACAATGAGGGGCACCACCGTAATGAGCCAAAAGATAATGTCACAGCCTCTGGCACAGTTCAAGTTACCACGACCTCTGACCTCCGCGTGTCCCATAGTCTGGAAGAGGTTAAAGCACATGTGGCTCCCAACTCAAAGTCAGAGAATGAGATCTCCTCTGTAGTCAGTACTGCTGCAGGGGGAAATGAGACGCTTTTCACCGCAGCTCCTCATACCGCTGCTGAGGGGAACAGGAAGAAGGGCCATGAGCATGGCTCCCGCAGCCATGAGCCCTCTCTGTCCTCTTCTTCCACCCAGTCAGAGATCCATGCCGTGCAGCTGTCCTACCTCTACCTGGGGGCCATGAAGGCCCTCAGTGTCCTGCTGAGCTGCAGCAAGTATGCAGAGCTGCTGCTCATACCAAAGGTAGGTCAGATTTTGTGTGATTAATGCAATTAGAGCAACTGATTCAGGAAGTGTATAGAATCTATAAGTGAAACACTAATTTAGGTGAAATCATTGCACACATGAATAACAGCAACAGATACAAATTCTCTCAGATTTATTCTGACTTATTCTCTCTTCTATCATTAAGGTACAGCCTGAGGCAGTGCCTAGTGGACACAATGCTGATTTAAATACCAGCACCAGTGTTAGCGCAGCTGCCACCTCGCCAGTATTCCAGGAGGAGGTGGAGATGCGGGCAGCTCTGCAGTTTCTCATGCGCCACATGGTAAAGCGAGCGGTGATGCGCTCGCCTATCAAGCGGGCTTTAGGCCTGGCAGACCTTGAGCGGGCACAGGCCATGATTTACAAGCTAGTAGTCAACGGGCTGCTGGAGGACCCCGGTGGAGGAAAGGCAAAGCCTGGTGAGAATGTAGACAACTTTTAATTATAGATTGGAGCTGCATTACTACCAAGAGATCCTTATAGTTAACGGATAGCGGGCATTTTTGTAAGCTGTGTCTTTCTAATCTCCCTTAGGAGTGAGGAGTGAACCAGAGGGCGAGGGGGAATGCACAGAGGGCGAGCAGCTAGCACAGACTCCAGTCACCACCAGTCCCTCTGCCTCCAGCACCACCTCCTTCATGAGCTCCTCACTGGAGGACACCACCACTGCTACAACACCCGTTACAGACACGGAGACTGCCCCTGCCTCTGAGTCTCCAGGGGTCATGCCTCTCAGCCTCCTCAGGTCAGATCAGATGAACACACATATTGTTGTTCAGTTTGCATTAATGATTAGCCTTATTCTTGTATGCTTGAACTGAGATGCCTATTTTAATGATTCGTTGTCTTAACAGGCAAATGTTCTCTAGCTACCCAACCACAACCCTAGTGCCAACCCGTCGAGCACAGACTCCCCCCGTGTCTTCTCTGCCAACATCTCCCTCAGATGAGGTAGGCCGCCGACAGAGCCTAACCTCTCCTGACTCCCAGCCCACAAGGCCCACAAACCGAACAGGTACCTGTAAGTATAACAGATCACAATGCATGAATACATCACTGTTGAGTGAAAAGCTCGTATGTCCAAAATGTTTGTCAAAAGAGCAGCTAGTGTTTAACATGGCCACTGTGAATTTCATCAAACGTACTTTGAAATTCTTGACCACATCATGGCCACAACCACTAACATTTGAGTTCTTCAGCCCAACTTGCCAATTACCAAATGATGATGTTCAGTGTTTTCAGATGATAACTCAGATAATTCAGACAATATATATACAAACAAAGTGTCCTGTAGAGTTTTTTTGAGGTGTGTTTTAATAAGCAGGAGCCTGTATTGTTTGTATCTCACATTCTCATATTCCGTAATGCATGTCAACAGTTGTTGGTGGTAATGTGCCATAAAATGTGCCATACATAACAGTGTGTTTAAGTGAGAAGAAGGAAAACACCACAGGGTCCATTTATTCCTGTTTTTACGTGATGTCAGTGCCGCACTTGGACCTGCAGACATACAAAATGTTATAATTTCACTGATGGAGATGGATTTTTTTCCTCCAGCTCTGTCAGACCCCAGCAGCAGGCTGTCGACGTCTCCTCCTCCTCCTGCCATCGCTCTGCCTCTTTTGGAAATGGGCTTCTCCATGCACCAGATTACCAAAGCTCTGGAAGCCACTGGTCAGTCCCGTCAAGCCCCCCGGGGCTGCTATTTTTTAAATTCAGTGTATTCAGTTTAGTAGTTATTCTCTACAAAGAATATAAATTAAAGTACAGAGCACACTTTGAGATGCAAGTGCAAGTAATTCCACTATACCACTAAATGTTAATTTGGGTATTAATTATCAAGTACAGATTGTCGGTATTGAGCGGTTGTTGGCTAGAATTTCAAGTGTTGCTGTTTTCCTGTGGTCTTGTTGTAGAATTTGTAGAATTCTTAATAATATAAGAAGTCATAAGTAGTTCTCGCCTTAAGCAGATGAGTCTCGTTTATTGCAGGAGCTTGGCCAAGGAGAATCAGTCATACAATGTGCTATATATATAAAAGAGATTCTGACTAGACATGGAAAGACTGTCTACCTTTATAGGAAACAAGTTAGGAAAAGCGTGGCCAAACTGTGTGTGTGTGTGCACATGTGAGATATACGATGCTTGAGTTTACTAGGGCACAAGGACAGACAAAGCTGTAGACTGGGGAAGTGGAAGTGAACTTATCATGAAGATAAGCAGCTGGACATTTGATAGAAAGCAGCACGGACAGATTGAAATAAAGGTTGGAGTTGAACTAAAAGTCAACAGAAAGGTCAACATGAGAACTAAGGTTACCTGTGTATCTTACAATTACATTTTTAAGCATTTATAGTATTTCTCTAACAGTCTAAACACAGGTAGGTGTTACAAATGTTTAGTTAGATCATTACTTTGGTCGTATAGTATGCTAAGCGCTCCAACTATTGCTGCTGTCTCCAGGTGCTCGAGGTGAGGCCGACGCCCAGAACATCACCATGCTGGCCATGTGGATGATAGAACATCCAGGCACAGAGGACGAGCACGACGACATTCGATCAGGACGTAGCGGCAGTGCTGGCGGTGATGGGTCCGACTCTTCCTATCCAGGCGCGGCAGCTTCCAGCGGAGGAGGAGGAGGAGGAGGTGGAGGCAAATCCATGGAAAGGAGCTCATACTTTTCCTCTCCTGGGGACATAAGCACTGCAGATGCTGCAGAAATGGAGGAGGGCTTCAGTGAGAGGTACAGGAGGAATTTTTAAATAAATGCATCTCTGTAGTACCATTTCTACAAAGTTACGTGCCCTCTGTTGGCGGTGCGGGTTTGACAGCTAGTTTGATTTATTCATAGCAACTAAACATATAAATGCTGTCAAAAATAAACATCGTCACTGATGTAGGAGCCAAAGCCTGATTTACTGGGTGTAGAATTGAAGAGAGACCTGAGGAGCCAAAGAGAGAATCCTTTTTTTGTTACTTAAAATCAATTATCTGCAGGATACTGTAACTTTGATGAGTTTGCATCCAGTAAATTTGTCACTTGTGTTTTTGGAATCCATGATCGACCAGAATTTGTAGCGCTTGGAGTCAGAAACATTGTTTTGATTAAATCCCCGTGTTAATTGGTGACAACATTAAATCTGTCCGACTGTCCGACAAAAATGATTATAACAAAGTAAACACATTGTTTAAATTAGGTTACATTATAGTCCACAGGTATGTTAATTAAACTGGAAAATGACTGGAAAAAAAAATTCTATATTTGTGTATCTACAGCCCTGAGGGTCTGGAGCAAGAGAGCGCATCAGACTCCGATGGCGCTCCTCTCAGAGGCCGCTCTGCCGTTGGGAGGAAACACCGCTTTGACTTGGCTGCACGCACGCTGCTGGCCCGCGCCGGTNGCTCTGCCGTTGGGAGGAAACACCGCTTTGACTTGGCTGCACGCACGCTGCTGGCCCGCGCCGGTGAGAATATTAGCGTTTCTCCATACTCAGCCTAAGTGCTTCTCTTAAAAATTTGCTAATGGAGTTTTCTCTCACTTCCACACCTTGCTTAAATCCTCCTTTTCTTTAAGCTGGTCTGTACCGCTCGGTCCAGGCCCATGACAGCCGGTCACGCCGCGAGGTCTCAGCCCTGCAGCAGCAACAAGACCCCGGCGCCCTTTATGACTTCAACCTGGACGAAGAGCTGGAGATGGACTTGGATGAGGAGACCATGGAGGCCATGTTTGGTCAGGACCTGGCCAGTGACACCGACATTCTGGGAATGTGGATCCCGGAGGTACTGGACTGGCCAACATGGGTGTGTGTGACTTTATGCTACGAACAGAGGGCTGCCATCACCATTCTGCTCTTTAACCTGACCCGCATTACTTTATACTCACAGATAAATGAACGTGTGCACGCTGAAGTGCAGCTTTATTTGTCAGACATTTGAGACAGTCTCATTTCTTTACCACATTTCCTCTGAATGCTTACTGCAACAATAGTTCTAACAGCATGAATCTAATGACTCAAGGCCCCGAGGATTTCTGGATAACAACAGGATGGTTACTGGATGTTGATAAGTGTCTGTTGCTTGGAAGTCATCGTTACTGCAAAGCTATCATTAATTCATGTTTCAGAAAGATTTCATTGCATGAGTGCTTTACTCATATTCTGAAGCCTAACAATTTTGGCTTTGTGTCTTGCATATCCATGCGTGTGGGTGTATGTATTTGTGTGTGTGTGACGTAAATATGTGTTTGTCTCCACATGTGTGAAATGTGTGTTTCATTTCATTTGTACCCCACCTTGCAGCACGTGTGCGAGACAGAGGAGCGAGACGAAGTGGTGGTGTGTGAGCTGTNCCCCACCTTGCAGCACGTGTGCGAGACAGAGGAGCGAGACGAAGTGGTGGTGTGTGAGCTGTGCGAGGCCAATGTGGCCAACTTTAATCAACACATGAAGAAGAGTCACCCAGGCTGTGGCCGCAGCGCCAACCGGCAAGGCTACCGCAGTAACGGCTCCTACGTAGACGGCTGGTTTGGAGGAGAGTGTGGCAGCGGGAACCCGTACTACCTGCTCTGTGGCGGCTGCAGAGAGAAATACTTGGCTATCAAAAGCAAGACTAAAGTCCCCATTGTGGAGAGGTATGCATCTTTGAAAAACACATAATGAACAAGAATATACGTTCATTTCTTAGACTATTTTAGTGTTACGAATGGCCTCGCCTCATTATGAGTCCTTGCAAGCAAACTGTAAAGCAAATTGTTTGTTATGGAGCAACTTCGGTGAAGAAAAATCCTCAGTTATCTTTGTAACTTGAATGACTAATGTTACCACAAGTGAAGCATCAGCTTTTACTGTTCTTTGATTTGAAATGTGTTTTTTATCAAGATACATTTTAGTATCAGCTTTGGTGTATGTTAGATTTGTTTACATGGATAGTCCACACATTGCAGAATTATTTGAAAAATTTATTGTGTATTGAGAGACAGACACTCCTTTGGACAAGTTGTATGAACAGATACCATGTTGATTCTTCCATGCATTGTGTATGCACATCATGCACAAGGATGACACTGAAACTGATGACATTTTATTCTGTGGTGTGTTTTCAGGTACAAGGGCCAGGCTCCTGACCTCCTAGGAAAGCAGGACAGTGTCTATGAAGGTACGGTGTATTATGAACACTAAAAGTCAATTTGAAACCTAGTATGGTTTCTTAAGATACCACCCCTATGTGTTTGTCTGATCTCAAAGTTTCTGTGTGTCCTTTCATCACTACAGAGGACTGGGATATGCTGGATGTTGATGAAGACGAGAAGCTGACAGGAGAGGAGGAGTTTGAGCTTTTGGCTGGTCCATTGGGTCTGACTGAGCGAAGGATCGTCCCTGAGGCTGTTCATTTCCCTGATAGCGACCCATTGGGGGCCTCCATTGCTATGGTGACAGCCACCAACAGCATGGAGGAGACCCTGCTGCAGATAGGTGAGGAGGAGGATTCCCATTTTTGATAAAGCATAAAATTAGTATTTGGTGAAATCAGTAAGAATTACCAGTTACTCTGGGACTGAAACCATTTTTAATAACTTGATTTGTCTTTGCCTTTACTCTGAATGTGAACCAATCAAACTGAAGTAAAATAATGGCTCTGTGGGGACACGCAGTTTTTTTTTTGTTTTGTTTTGTTTATTTGGCATATGTAATGGCACTTAAGGGAGTATGTGTGTTCATGTTTAGGCTGTCAGAGCTCAGTGGATAAGAGCTCATCGGGCAGGGTGACCCTTGGGGAGCAGGCTGCAGCCCTCCAGAACCCTCACGACCGAGTGATGGCGCTGAGGAGGGTGACTGCTGCAGCCCAGGTGCTCCTCGCCCGAACCATGGTGATGAGAGCCCTCTCCCTGCTGTCCGTCAGGTACCTGCTGCACACGGCCTCTTATCTCAATCTGAAATGTTTTGCAAAACATTTTTATCTTTTTGTACACTCATTTGAAGAAACTATTTAATTATTGATGACTGATGTAATGTATCCTCACATCATTGCTATTGCGCAAATTTTCAATAATTCAAAAGGGGTTGTGTTGGATCTCATCCTTGCTGTAGCTTTCAAGTGAACATGCCTAGTTACACATTTATTTTCATCTTTGTATGTCATGAAATCTCTAAATCTCTTCTTGCATTAGCTGAAACAATCACTGACAAACCTGATCACACCTCCGTGGGTTAAAGTTTTCTCACCAACACAGAGAAAGAGGTCCTTTCTAAAAATTTGTAAAAATTGTATGAAGGACATTTTGGGCCATGCACAAATTTTAAGATTATTTTTTGACATAATTACACCACTATGTGTCATGGGTGTCCCCAAAACTGACACAGTAGTGCTGAAACGGCTGCATGGGGCCAAACTTTTATTACTTTACCCATGATTGTTGGCATATATTCCATTTTACAGAGCTTTTTATACCAGTCAAAAATGGATGGGAATGCTCTCAACTTAAAGATACATTTCAGCATTTCAAAGTTTGCTTAAAATGTCCTTTACGGTGTGTGGAAGTACAACTTTATGTCTGTCACACAATATATAGGTGCTCTGCATTCTACTTCCCTTTTTTTTTTTTTTTAACTCTTCTCTTCTTGCTTCCCACCCTCTCTGATTGTTTTTCCTTCCACTCTTTCATCCTTCTCAGCGGTTCAAGCTGCAGTCTTGCAGCAGGTCTGGAGTCTCTCGGTTTGACGGACATCAGGACTCTGGTCAGACTCATGTGCCTGGCGGCGGCAGGCCGAGCCGGTCTTTCCACCAGTCCTACAGCTGGCTCTGGCCACGCCGAGAGGCCCCGTGGAGCCACCAAGACTAGCAAGCCCATCTCTTGTCTGGCTTATCTCAGCACAGCGGTGGGCTGCCTGGCCTCCAACAGTCCCAGTGCTGCCAAACTGCTGGTGCAGCTCTGCACTCAGGTACGCAGCATCACTCCTCAGACTGTCAGCCTAAACCATGTGACCACATCCATGACCTGACTGCTCATTAGTAAGCATTGGTAAGAGTTGTTATGAGGAATACAACTCAATAATACTGATGCACTTCCAACTAACAAGCAGAAAAAATAATAATCATAGCACCCACAGATTTACTGATTGGCCTTAGTTTTTTGACACTTAAAAAGGATTAATTAATGAAACTCTTTATTGAAATTAAATCATAGTTTTGTTGGCCAGCAGTGGTGGTGTCAAGTCTTTATTAATTGCTGTACCTCTGCGAAGGAAGTTAGGTACTACTTGTTTAACTAGCAGGAATATTCATAAACTTTTAGAAAAGCTACACCACAGCCCAAGGAGCAAGTGATTAGAAGGGCATTTTTTTCAACATAGTTTGCTCTGCTGAGCTACTGTATTTAAAAAAAAAATCAATTCCATGATTATTTATTACAGCATGTATGTTGATATGATCCAGATTTAGATTTATTTTTCTTCCGAAAAGCTTTTTATTGTTAAGCAGATTTAGAGATTTGGTCAGCCTTGTTGGTCTCGTTTACATCTGTGTTACTTTTCTGGCTTTAGATCTAGTTCGTTAGGAACAGTGGTTATATAATGTAAATTCTCTAAAGTGAATACATCATAACTGCTGCTGCTTCCTTTGAACATGCGAGGGTAATTTCTTTCAATAACATTCGCCTGATCTACCTTAAAGCTGCATTTTACACTTGATGCTTGTGTCATTTGCAGAACCTGATCTCTGCAGCGACAGGCATGAACCTGACCACAGTGGACGACCCCATCCAGAGGAAGTTCCTGCCCAGCTTTCTGCGCAGCGTGGCTGAGGAAAACAAGCTCATCACCTCCCCTAACTTTGTGGTCACGCAGGCTCTGGTGGCCCTGCTGGCAGATAAAGGGGCCAGACTCAGTCCCGCTTATGACAAGGCAGACATGGAGAAAAGAGGTTTGTAGAATTAGGAGAGCACGAGTAAGTGTCATGCTGTTCTTGTTTTTTTTCTTCTGTATATCATTTTTCAAATTTTTTACCTAAGCAGGTCACACNTTTTCAAATTTTTTTTTTTTTTAATCTCACTCTTTATCATTATGTCTCAGAATCATAACTTCTTAGACAACGTAATGATAGCATGTATGAAAAAAATTAGTAGTTGCACATGCACTGGTCTGAAAAGAGTCAACTGTATATTACATAGAAGCTTTTTTTTATTTTTTATTTTTTTAAATTGTAAAAACAAGTGACGAGAGCTGCCTGGAATGAATCGTGCAGGTTACTGTTATCTGTCAAGTAAAATCAGCTGCAGACCTGCATGAATCTCCCGCATGTTTTTCTTACTGTACCTGCTGCATTGCAAACAAAGTGCTTTCGTCTTGGCTTGTCAGCACGAATCAAACCATTGTGAAATTGAACAACAAAATCTATTTCAGTTTTTACATTCTTAACCACTCTGACAAATTACCGTATATAATTCTGGGGCGACATTGATTTTAGGATTATTTCATATCATTTAATGAATTTAATGTCAAGCCAGTCATATGTAATGTTTGTTGCTGGTCTAGATGTTAATTGTTTTATAATAATTAGCATGTTTGTGTTTGGTCCTTCATTAAAATGGCATAAATTGCCAGTTACATCTTACATGCCACTCAAAGGTGGGTCACACTAATTCTGGCTTGGTGCTGTTGTGGTCACATTTTGGTTTTTCTGCCTTTCATGTTTTCTTGTGTCTTTTTCCATTCATGTACTTTCTCACTCACTGGGCAACTTTGTCACCTTATTTTTCATGTTGAGCAGGTCTAATTGCGCATTTGTATGCCCACCATTCCCATAATCCCTCCGCTGTAGGCCCTCTGGAGCTGGCCAATGCTCTGGCGGCCTGCTGCCTGTCCTCCAGGCTTTCTTCACAACACCGCCAGTGGGCTGCCCAGCAGCTGGTCCGCACGCTAGCTGCCCACGACCGCGATAACAATCAAAGCCGGCCACAGACCTTTGCCGACATGGCAGGGGACATGCGGAAGTGCTCCTTCATCAAGCTGGAGGCTCACCAGAGCAGGGTTAGTCTCTGTTGGGATCGGGAGTTTTCTCTGGCTTTTTCAGAAAACAAAAATGTTTTTTTTTATGTTATTATTTTGTAATCCACCACTGTTAAATCAATGTGATATAACTTTACGACATGTGAGTGTTGTTTCAGTGCGATATGTGAACCACTTATTTTAATGTTCTTGTTATATACTGAAGTGGATGAGATATATTTTTCCTGCCACTTACAAGGTTATTTTGTGGCCATTTTTTCATTCATCAGATCTGTTTTTACTAGTCTCCTAACTTCTAAAGTAAATTATTATTATTTTAAGATTTTCAAGTTCCTCAAAGTGTATTTGAGCAGATGCTCTAAAATTATTTTAATACTGTGATTTTGTGTATATCTGTGTTTGTGGTTTCTCTGCTCCTCCAGGTCACCGCATGTGGTTGGTGCAGTAAGAGGGGCCTGTTGGCTACTAGTGGCAATGATGGGACGGTCAGGGTTTGGAATGTAACCAAGAGCCAGTACACTCTCCAGCAGACCTGCGTCTTCAACAAGAAGTAAGAAAGAAGTCTTCGTGTGTTTATAGCGCAGAGAAAAAATGTCTGATCTTATGCTTCTCTTTCAAACAGCAGATTCTTCCTTTACCAAAAACAGCACTGGAGGCACAAAATTGTTATGATGTTATAATCTTGCGCTTCTTTTCTTTGTTCTTTGTGCTGTACAGATTATAGGACATGCGATATATGTTTGTCTGTTTAAGATTTTTTAAATTTCCTGTCATTAGTGATGGTTCTTCAGAAGAGGGGTTGACGTGCTTGGGATCCCCCGGTGACCCTTGTCTGTCTCCGATCGCTTGGAGCGTCACAGGAAAATACCTGACCTCTTCTATGGATAAAATGGTTAACATCTGGCAAGTTAACGGTAAAATTTATTTTTAGTTTCAGTCTACTCAGGGTTAAATAGCATGTTAACGATGACCTACATAAGAATTGTTTTGAAAAGCGGTTTTAATAAAATGGGCTTCATGGCCCTCCTTGTGTTACTGGTGTGTGAGGCCCACAGAATGTGAATGAGAGGGCATTAAGATTTTATAGCTTCCATTAAAAATGGATATGCCTTGGGACTGGATGTGATCCAATCAATATTTCCTGCCTCCCACCACACAGCCTGCAGCACACACCATCTGTCCTTGGCTACTTTCAATAGCTCCAAGGATATAAGTCGGCAATCACATTCCTGTTCACGTGCACATTTCGCTGTTGTGCCTTTGCCACGTGAACAAGTTGTTTACTGCACAAGCAGAAGAAAACCACTCGGTGCATTTTATTTTTTCTGTGGATATACTGTGGGGTCTAAAAGTCTGAGACCACTGTGAAAATGCTTCTATTTTGCATTCTTTTTGAATTTAATACAAGATTTTTCATTACAAATTATAATATCTCAACAATTTGAGTGAAAAGTTGAATCTTTGAAAAATGTACATGAATGTCAGAATATCTTAGTATTTGGTATGCCCCCTTTATGCTTTAATGACAGCATCACTCCAGCTGGCATGGACTCCACAAGTTTGTGAAAAACTTATGAGCCAAGTTATCCCAGCATGATTTGACAATGTTCCAAAGAGCTTCTTGTGATGTCAGACTTTCTGATTATTTCCACATTTACATGGAAAACATCACAGATTTTCGATGTGGTCTCAGACTTTTGGACCCCACTGTATTTAGCGTATTAGTTCAAGCCACAGTCCAAATGAAATAAGATGAGCAGGATAACATCACTGTTCCTCCTGTTCTGTCCTCTAAGGCGGTAAGGGTCTTTTAGATGTGCAGCCTCACTGGGTGTCGGCTCTTGCTTGGCCCGGAGGAGAAGCAGAGTCACTGTGGGGCAGTGAACCCAAGGACCTGCTGCTGGTGGGACGCATGGATGGATCCCTCGGCCTCATCGAGGTGCTGGATGCCTCCAGCATGCACCGAACTGAACTGGAGCACTGTTACAGGAAAGATGGTATAATGCCAACGGTTTTTTAAAGACAGGTCTACACACTACATGACAGTCTAGTCTTGTTTTCATATCTTAGATAACTTTGTATGTGATGTTTTATCTTCTCACAGTGGCAGTGATGCAGATAGCCTGGTACAGTGAAGACAAGCCCTTTGCTGTGGGCTACACAGATGGCAAGTTACTGATAGGATCCAAAGAGCCCTTAGAAAAAGGAGCCATCGTTGTCATTGATGCTCACAAGGTAAATCAGCAGGAATCTGTAAGATCTTTGTTTTCCTTTTTATTTTAGCCAATTTTCAGTGAAAAATCATCTCATCTAGTGGCCAGAACAGCATAGATATTGCTTTTAGTAAAACAAAATAGATACAAAAATAGAGAGAATTGACAAAGACTTTTTTTTTTTTACATCTGACTTTCCATCCATGTTTTAATATTCAAAATATTCACATACAAATTCAGATTGTTTTGAAAGAAAAAAGAAAAGAAATAATGAGCCCTATCGGCCCGATAGAATTTTGTGTAGTCCAAGTCGTAGGCTTGCCCCAAATGAAATTACTTTGCTATTACTGTAGATAATAATCAGTCCAGATTACATATTGATCATATGTTGACTCAAAGCACAAACCTTCTCTGAACCTAACCTGCTCTTCACTGTGTGTTTCCAGGAGTCTATCACCAGTATGAAGTGGAGTCCTAGTGGGCGGATTTTGCTAACTTGTGCCAAAGAGGAGACGGTGAAGCTGTGGGCCAGTCCTGATGCTCAGTCTGATTCAGGCTGTGGCTGGCATTGCGTGCAGAGTCTCAGACAGCCTTCCCCGGTTAACGGTGTGGCCTGGTGCAGTCTGCAAGGACGTGGCTCCAAACCCCTCAACATGCTAGCCATGTACGTTTTATAACACTATACTAGACAGTGTTGTTGTTGTTGTTGTTGTTGTTGTTGTTGTGTTAGGCACTGGATTTGCCAAAATATGAAGTGTTCACTTCATTTATAGGCCCCACACATCATTTCGGCGATGAAGCTCAACATTGACGCATTTAGGCATATTTGAAATGTTCAGTAAATGCAGTTTCTTACCTGATTTCCACAATAAAACACACTTTCACCCTAAGCATGCTGTTTGGTACCCATTCATTTTACAGATAAGAAAGCAGTAACAAAAGAGGCTCTAGCCTGAAGACTAAACTAGTTTTAATGGAATTTTTGGTCTACTGTGGTTTTAAGGATTGTTATCATTGTCATCCCGGCACAACAATCCCAGCCCGGAAAGGATGTCATATTTCCACAAAATAGGAATACATCTTGTGGATAGATAGATTTATATGCATCATTCTTGTTTTTCAGATGCTGCCAGAGTGGTCTGGTCTCAGTCTGGACTGTTCCTCAAGACGTCTCCAACTTCCCCGAATCCTGTTCATCTGTCTCAGAGGGATGGTGGGAGAATGAAACAAAACAAAAATTCATGGTGCTTATAACCATTTCATGAATTATTACAATATTCTATTATTCCTTTCATTGACATGTTTATATTATTGCATTTTTCTATCATGAAATTGTGATAGATTTAATGGCAAAACATTTTTGAGAGCATTCCATTAAAATAAGGTGGACCTAAGGATTCAGACAGTAGAATTAGCTGAAACCAGCCAAACTTCTTGTGAGGTCTTTTTTTTTTGGGGGGGGGATTCTGCCATCCTGCCTGTGGTATAAAAACACACAATGGATCTTAGTGTTGGCAGCAGTGAGGAAGAGCAGGTTAAACCCATCCGGCAGCTGCTGCAGCCAGTATGTTTTAGGAAGGCTTTGTAATAAATTTCATTAGATTGCACTTGTGTGTATCTAATAAACTGGTAACTTACAAACTGACAACTTAACAAACTCTCACCGTGGTTGCATTGCAGTCTTCCAAGTGGTCAGAGCAGGGAGCGGTGTGTGTTTTCCAGCTGAAAGGCCACATCACCCCAGTAAGGACGCTGGCCTTCAGCCCTGACGGCCTGGCACTGGTGTCCGGAGGAGCAGGCGGCCTCATGAACATCTGGTCCCTGCGGGTAACAAATATAGAAACTCATAGAGAATGCCGGATGGAAATACAAAGCAATACAGGATATATGCACACAGGATATATGATGATGCCAAAGATATAAAACACAGACATACAAATGCATAGAGATGAAAAGAACCATAAATAAATCATTCCAAAGTCTTATGGCAAATGATGCTTGTAGACCAGACTGCTGTTTACAGTTACAATGAATACTTTTTCACTCAAGTCACTCTGTGTGTGTGTGTCAAACAGGATGGGTCAGTTCTTCAGTCGGTAGTAGCCGGTTCGGGCGCCATCCAGAATATTGTCTGGATCCCAGATGTGGGAGTTGCTGTCTGCTCCAATAGGTCAAAGGTAAAACTGTCGCAGTTTCTCACTGCTTCCTTAAGTCTGATAGTGTTCTTTTTTTTTTTCCAGCCTCTCCTCTAAAATGAACTTCATATTTATTTATTCTCTGGTCTGCTNTTTTTTTTTTTCCAGCCTCTCCTCTAAAATGAACTTCATATTTATTTATTCTCTGGTCTGCTTGATTCATGAGTTGAATGTCTGGCCCACTCTCCAGGATGTGCTGGTTGTGAACTGCTCCAAAGAGTTCATGGCGTCTAACCACGTGCTGGCCACTTGCCGCACAGCTCTGAAGAGGCAGGGTGTCATAGGCCTCAACATGGCGCCCTGCATGAGGGCCTTCCTGGAGAGACTGCCTGCCATGCTACAGGAGCAGTATGCCTACGAGAAGGTAGAGGGATATTTGAAATACTCATTCATATGACAGTAGAAATTAGGGCTATGAATTGATTAAAAAAAAATTAACCAATCGCACAGTTTTCTGTGATGAATTGCCATTAATCCCAGAGACTTGTAAACTTGTAATCATTTTACATTGACTCACCAAATTAATGTGGAATCAATGCAAAGGAAGTATATTTTAAGTAATGTTTGTTTAATGGCATTTTTCTCACTTAGACTATAACCTGTGATTATTCATTTCCAACAAAAATACTACTTGAGCAAGTATAATTTGAATTTTAGTGCCTTCAAAAAAGGCTTGATAAACAGAAGATGACTTCTCTGACCATCGTCTTCTGCTGGGTTAACAGAGCGACAGTTTTTATCTTCCATTTAGCTAAAGCCTCTGTTACTTTATCATGTGTTTGTTGGGTAATAACCTCCAGTACCTCACTGTAAAGTAGACTGGAGGAGCATCCTGATGCCTCAGTATCACCTGGTGTTTCACTCTCAGGTGATGCATCAAAGACAAATTACTACGGTAATAATTAAATTCAGCTTTTCAAAACGTGCATATTACTTTTGTTTTTTCTAGAGTCAACCGGAAACTTTTTAAAGTAAAATTTTCCATCTTAAAATCTGATCTTTTTCCTTCTCCATCAGCAGCACGAGCATATAACATTCGCCCCATGAAGTGGGGGAAAAACAAAAATATTAGCATAGGAAGTGAAAAAATAATTGCATTAATTTTTTTTTAATGCATTAAACAGTCCACATTAATCGCAAAAATTAATGTGTTAATCATCCCAGCCCTAGTGGAAATACATAAACTTGACTAGTGCCTCTCTAGGTGTGAATTCACAGGGAAACGCCGCCCTAAACTCTTAAACACTGATGTACTCTACTTTTATATGAGACCATTTTGTATTTAATATTTACACATTTTTTTTTTATAAAGAAGGTGGATTTTTCATTTCCCAATCCCCAATAACGCTCTCCTCCGCTTTCCAGCCCCATGTGGTATGTGGGGAGCAGCTGGTTCACAGTCCTTACATGCAGTGCCTCGCCTCCTTGGCTGTGGGTCTCCACCTGGACCAGCTTCTGTGTCGCCCCCCCGTGCCGCCTCACCTCCGTCACTGCCCGCCGGAGTCTGGCACGGCCGCCTGGAGTGCCAGCGAGTGGGCTTGGCTCGACTGCTTCTCCACAACGGTCAAGGCGGCGGAGGCTCTGGCCCGGGGCGCCACCTTCCCCGACTCCTTTTCTGTTCCTGACCTGGAGCCCGTGCCCAAAGATGAAATGGCTCTGCTCATGGTGAGGGAAGGTGTCGATGTACGCACATGTGCCGGCGTATTACCTGTTGAAGCTATAATTTTCAGTCTAATGAGCACCTTTGGAGCTTACATTAAGCAGCTTGTGCACTCTGCCTTTCCAGGACAACAATAAGTGGGCATCTGGTATGGATGAACAAATCATGTCCTGGGCCACGTCTAGACCAGAGGTAATTAAGCCCGACCTACTTTGTTATCAGTTTCAGTAGATGGTTTATTTCAAATTTATTTATATCAAATTTAACCCACTTTTGTTTAGTTGAAAATGTTCATACCCGTGCGTGTTGGATGTTTTTCAGGACTGGCACCTTGGGGGAAAGTGCGATGTGTTTCTGTGGGGAGCCGGGCGACATGGCCAGTTGGCAGAGGCCGGCAGAAACATCCTGGTGCCAACCAGCGCTCCCTCCTTCTCTCAGGCACAACAGGTACACAGACAAACAACCCACAGTCACATCACAGGCTTCAGCTGAAACACCCAGCCTGTGATCACACCCACTTTCAGCACGTGTGTTGAAGTTACACAGCTTAATTTTGATTTTTCAGTTTGAAATGTAACCAAGCATGTGTATTTCCACTTGCATTTATATTTAACAAAAATTAGAAAGACAGGAAGCTATTAAGCGGCTTAATACCTTAAACTTGTTGTCTGATGCAATAGAGTTTGAGTACTGTGACCCTTTAGCTATACAATTAACTTGACTCCTCTTTATTTCCTGCATCTGTTTCGACTCCTCATTCATCTATTTTTCATTATCCCCCTCCACTAGGTGGTGTGCGGTCAGAACTGCACCTTTGTGATCCAACCTAACGGGACGGTTTTAGCCTGCGGGGAGGGAAGTTACGGCCGTTTGGGACAGGGCAACTCCGATGACCTGCATGTTCTCACTGTCATCTCTGCTCTGCAAGGTGCTGCTGCAAGATTTATTCATTTGTTATTAGATAATTAATAATGCTTAAAGTGACTGTAGAGGCATCTAGAAAGTTACCAACATCTTTCACATCAGTAGAAGGGCTTTTACTTTGCTGAAATTTCACAATTAAAAAAAAAAAAATCTCATGCACTGTCTACTATAAATGGCACGTGTGGGCATATTTCAGTATAGGATGCACAGGTTTGACACAGATGCTGTATCAATTCAGTTTCTGATTCAATGCATTCAGAGAAACAGCAAAGTAAGTTTCCTGAGTCCTAACCAGGACTCAGGAAACTTGTTTCCCCTCTCATCTGTCGCTCAGGGTTTGTGGTGACACAGCTGGTGACATCATGCGGCAGCGATGGCCACTCCATGGCCCTGACCGAGAGCGGTGAGGTTTTCAGCTGGGGGGACGGGGACTACGGCAAGCTGGGACATGGCAACAGTGACCGCCAGCGCCGCCCCAGGCAGATTGAGGCGCTGCAAGGAGAGGAGGTGGTGCAGGTTGGNGTGACCGCCAGCGCCGCCCCAGGCAGATTGAGGCGCTGCAAGGAGAGGAGGTGGTGCAGGTTGGTGTTGAGCTCATATTTGAAAACACCATCCACATTCTGTTGTTTCGGCTCAAGTAACAATCACATCGTTCAGTTTAATGGCCCGTAATAGAGTATTTATATTTATATTAATTAAAGTTATAATTTTGGTGCACGTTTTTCGCAAACTGGCAGCTTCCAGGCTTTTAACAAATTCAAAGATGAGATCTTATACTACATGCCAGAAGTTTGAGGCCACTTCCAGATTAAAAAAAAAAAAAAAAAANCTTTTTTTTTTTTTAAACTATTTATTGCACAGGAAATGACAAAAAATACATACAATAAATGTAACTAATTAGTTTTCAAGAAGAATTAGTCAGCAAGAGCACATTAGGTAGCCACTATGGCTTAAGAAATGATTAGTAATGAAGGCATCGGTCTGTATTACTGCACTGGCGCTCCAGTTGTGTTCCAACTCCCTTGATGATGTGTTTTAACATTCTATTCAATAGCTGCTGTCTGCCTTCTCCCAGATCATTTTGGGATTAACTTGCTACACAGTCTGTTCGTGCTAAATCTGGGGGTGGCCTCAAACTTCTGGCCTGTAATGTATCACTCCTATTTTACCCTCTTCTCAGTATGACCTGTCAGTTTGACTTGATTTAAAATTTTACTACACGGGGTAGCCGAGTAGCTCTGATGAGTCCACAGCCTCATTCAGGCTCCACACAGCTGTCTGAGGACCTAATATTTGCAGCTTGAGTGGCATCTTTGAAATCACTTCGTAAAATATTTTTTTTCTTCTTTTTTTTTTTTTTTTTTTNTTTTTTTTTTTTTTTTTTTAAAATCAAAAATCCTTTCATTAATCAGTGTTGGCTCTTGTTGTGGTATGCATTTTGCTCTTTCCCCTCTCTAGATGTCCTGCGGGTTCAAACACTCTGCAGTGGTCACAGCTGATGGGAAACTTTTCACGTTCGGTAACGGCGATTATGGCAGACTGGGCCTGGGAAATACCTCCAACAAGAAGCTACCAGAAAAGGTCACGGCTCTGGAGGGCTACCAGGTCGGACAGGTAGGCTGAGATGTTCTGATACAAGCACTAATGATGTTTCCATAGAGAGGCGCGTAGAAAGAAACGCTAATGTTTTTTTCAGGTTGTGTTTTTCTAGCTGGAATATGCAGAGAGTTTGGTACACACAGATGATTGACGATGGCTCAGAGGTTCTACTGACGTTTTTCCCTCCTCAGGTGGCTTGTGGTTTGAACCACACATTAGTCGTCTCTGCCGATGGAATGATGGTGTGGGCTTTTGGTGATGGAGACTATGGAAAACTGGGACTTGGCAACTCTACAGCCAAGTCCTCACCTCAGGTACGGCACTCTGATAACTGCTGCTTTAAAGGTGTTCACCTAGTAAACTTACAGAGTCTTCTTTTTGAATCTCTGTATAATGTAAGATTTGTGTGGAATGTTTGATTCTGCAGAAAGTCGACGTGCTCTGTGGAATCGGCATCAAAAAAGTAGCATGTGGAACACAGTTCTCTATGGCTCTGACCAAAGATGGCAAAGTGTACACGTTTGGCCAAGGTATTTTATGCCTCAACGTTTACTTTTTTAAAAAACTCTAATGAAAATATTAACGATGAATGCGTGTTTCCAGAAGTAGATAGCGTGGCTTTAATTGGCATTGAATGTTTTCATGTTGATGTACTCTAATTTTAGAAAACTGGAGAACGTTGTGCGACAAAGAGTTTCTGTTGACTTGTTTGTGTTTCATCGACACACTCTTTTTCTTCTCCTCTTTGCAGACAGGCTTATCGGCTTGCCAGAGGGCCGAGCCAGGAACCACAATCGTCCCCAGCAGGTGCCAGCGCTGTCAGGGATTCATATCCAGGACATCGCTGTGGGGGCTGAACACACACTGGTTCTCTCCTCTACCGGAGACGTTTACACCTGGGGCAGCAACTCAGAGGGACAGGTAACTTTCTGACACACAGCGAACCCCCAAAACGCTGTCAGACAGCCTGTCGTAATACTGACAGCAGTACAGGGGGCAGCATAAGCAAACTAGTAATATGTCAGAATGAGAAAATATTAGCAGATAATCCAGATTAACAGTTTACCTCATCCGCATGTGGTCTGACAGGTCGTTTTGCATTCCAACTGCAACGCGTTCTGTATGCATTTACTCCTCGCATTAACGTGTGGTTTTCCTTATCTGGATACAGATGGCATGTAGATGTAAATGTGGCCCATATGAATTAATTCCTGGTGAATTTGGGGTTGACTGTAACTTTTGTTGTCTAGCTGGGTTTGGGCCACACCAACCATATAAGAGAACCGACTCTGGCGACAGCGCTGCAGGGCAAAAACATACATCAGATCTCCGCTGGACGCTGCCACAGCGCTGCATGGACAGCGCCTTCTGTGCCACCCAGAGCTCCAGGTCACACACACACACATACACACAAACTCTTGTCTCTGCCAAGCCCACTGGTGTCTGTCGGGCTGATACGTTATCCTGGGGATCAGATTTCCTGCAGGACTGCTGGGACATGTAGTAAATACCAAAGCGAGACACAACATGATGTTTTCAGATGAGATGCTGCCATTCTGTGGTGAACAAACGCTGAGGAATTTTCATGTATTTTTGGAAACTGGTATAAGATTTTTGCATAAATTTCTAAAGGTACATTCTGTGATCCACATGCAAACAAAAGAGTTGTCCCGCCACTAAAAATCCAAGCACAGCATTGGAACCTGCTGTCATTCCACAGGTCCTTTAATAAAAGCACTAACCACAGATATTAATTTCAGTTATTTCTTATTTAACAGTTGTTTTCTATACTGTTCAGTATTTTTTTTTTTTTTACCTTTAAANTTTTTTTTTTTTTTTTTTTTTTCTTTCATAATTAAGACAAACTCCTCTCACACATGAATGTAGCTCAGATTTTCATAACAAGCATCAAGATGTAACATTTAGAATAATGCGTTAAGTTTAATGTGACTTATGGGCCAATCTAGGTGAATTTGTGCATTGTCCTTCCTCCCCTCCTCATCTGTCTGTCTCCGCAGGTTCATCGGTGCCTCTGCAGCTGGGTCTGCCGGTGGCGGTGCCTCCTCAGTACAGTGGGCTGAAGGAGGTGAGCATTGAGGCAGTGAGGGCCCGCCTGCGCCTCCTCTACCACTTCTCCGACCTCATGTACTCCTCGTGGAGATTGCTCAACCTCAGCCCCAATAACCAGGTAGGCAACGATCCAACACACACACACACACACACACACAATTTCACTTGTCTCAAGTTGCGCCACAAAAAANAACACACACACACACACACACACACACACACACACAATTTCACTTGTCTCAAGTTGCGCCACAAAAAAGTAAATTTAAAATGAGCTAAATTGTAACTAGAAGGTCACTCATTAGAGCCCATGTTCTCCACCAAGGCTGAACAATAGGCAAAATTGATTTTGTTCAAATAATAAACTAGCCTAAAGAGAAAGAAATGACTATAATAAACATAATATTTTCATAATAATTTTCTAGCTGACCCTGACCTACAGGAACAGTTCAGTTGAACCAGTCCAGGTTAAATGGTGTCCAGTTCAAGACACAGTGCTTTTTTTTTGATGCTCGCCTGTGAAGAGCATCTAGAAATTATTTCAATTTCAGCTCAGACATATCAGTGTGAATATTTTATGATAGTAAACTGCAATAATCTGTTTTACTGCAGTATTTTACATTGAATGTTTCAGCTGTTGTAATAATACTGATACAGTTTTTCGTTGAGCTGATATTGTCAAAGGACATCATATATGAAATGGTGTGATGTCAGCCATAGTTCAGCCTAAAAACACATCCATATATGACTCAAACATTTTACAAATTCCAACCATGAAATGTGACATCAACTCCGATCCTGGTCTAAATTTGACTAGACTTGTGTGCTGTGTCCAAGCAGTTTGGTTGGCCTGACGGAGCTAAAATTAGAGTTCACATTTCAGATTTTAAAAGGCCAAAATCACAAATCACACCACTTGTCAGGCTTTTGATGGAGGAAAGATCCTTCTTGCTACTAATTGGTCTAACAGTCACCAGCATCTTTCAGGGGATCAGCATGTTTACTACACTTTGTAATGTCAGTAAATGTCATTCTAATTTCCAGAGCTGTACCTCCCACTACAACGCTGGTACTTGGGGAATTGTCCAGGGTCAGCTGAGGCCCCTGTTGGCCCCAAGGGTCTACACTTTACCCATGGTACGCTCAATAGGCAAGACCATGGTGCAGGGCAAAAACTACGGCCCCCAGATCACAGTCAAACGGATCTCCACACGGTCAGTACTATTCTGGACTTGTTTACATATGTGTATGTATACATATTTACGTCCAACCCAAGCTTACACACCTGTGGAAGTGGAAGTGTGTGTGAGAAAATACAGCTGATCACAGTATGGCAGGTTTTTCCCTGGTGTGACTCAAGCTGAAAACTATCTGCTGCAATAAGAGAAAGAGTTTTGTTGGACAGCTCCAGATGCAGCATGTCTGCATTGTATACATGAAGAGTTCAAAGATCTGATGCAACAAGTAAAACAGTAAATTGAGCCCGAAGTTGAAGCAAGGGAAGCCACTTCACTTGGCAGCAGCTACTACTTGGCTGAACCAGTTTAAAAATTTGCGATTAGGCCATTCCATCTTTGTTCTGCACTCCATAGTTGCTTAGTTAGCAATAGCTCGCAAATGAATTCAGAGGATGAGGCTTAAACAGAAACAAATGCAAACACATCTGTTACTGCTGGATGTCAGTCGTGAAAGATGGCTGGAGAGGCAGTGACCAAGGCTGGATTTACACTACAAGTCTTGATGCTCAATTCCCATCTTTTGCCTATATCCGATTTTTTTGTTCAGTGGATTTATATTTTCTTTTTTAAGCGGTTCATATCTGATACGGTATTTACACGGCTCTGACCTGCAGCAGCCTGGTTGCAGTTGTGCATGCTCACATTTCTGCAATGGATGTAAACAAAACGCTCCAATGGATGAAAATGAGAGAAGTATTTATATATATGAAGAGTGGGTTAGCAAGTTTCAAATGTGGAGAGAAACGTTTGATATGTTGTGTGAGCATTTATCACCAAGACTCTTCCATCAGGATATGTGTTTTCGTTGGTTGGTCACGGAGGAGAAGCAGGTGGAGTCGGACTTTTGCTGCTGTAACAGGAGCCTGTTATCACACGAACACATCAGTTTGACATAAACACCACATCAATATGTCTGATAATATGTCCTCCATTTCTGTTTACAGAGAGAGTCATCATAGTGATCGCTTACATCATTCATATGCGGATAAGGCGGAAGGTTACGTAGGAATCGGAAGGAAGGAAATTCCAATTTGTGTATTTAGACAGCAGTCACATTGGCGGATATCTGACAAGTATCCGATTTGTTTCCACAAATGCATGTGGCCCAAAATGGATCTGAAAATATCTGATTCCATGAGCCTTTTAACCATTTACATCTTCAAGAAGAATATCCGATACGTGTCACGTGAGCAGAAGATTGGAATCAGGTCGCATCTGCGTGATCGTGTAAATCCAGCCAAAGGTTTTTTGAGCTTAGTTTGTTTTTGCATATTTGTGGTTCCTGTGGATGAGACTGCGACATGGCCGACAAATCCCTTTTCTCTTTCCTTTTCCGGCTCCGACTCTCTCCAGGGGACGGAAGTGTAAACCGATCTTTGTGCAGATCGCCCGACAGGTTGTGAAGCTGAACGCCTCAGACCTGCGACTGCCTTCCAGGGCCTGGAAGGTCAAACTGGTGGGAGAGGGCGCTGACGACGCAGGGGGGGTCTTTGATGACACCATCACAGAGATGTGCCAGGTAGTGTCATAAAAATACTGGTATAAAGCAAGTACTGTTGGAAATTTTTTTCCATCTTTCTTCTCTCTAAATTTAAACACATTTAAAAGTTGATCACGGCATAATTATATGGAGGTGAAATTCAGGTTTTGGTGCGTTTCTCTTTCTACTTTGTTTCTTTGACTGAATCCACACAGTCTCATTGCATAAATAAGACTGTGAACTTGTTAAAATTATTCTAAATGAGCCTGACATTTACTGGATCTCGTATGACGCCAGCGCTGTTTTCCTTCCTGTGTGGGTTTAGGAGTTGGAGACGGGAGCGGTTGAACTGCTCATTCCCTCTCCCAACGCCACAGCAGAGGTCGGCTACAACAGAGACAGGTGAGGGGGAAAAAAAAATTCTGATTATCCAGCCCTTCTTTTGCACTGAGGAATTTTGTAG
The DNA here is from genome assembly GCA_014773175.1 of Lucifuga dentata. Classification (NCBI taxonomy): domain Eukaryota; kingdom Metazoa; phylum Chordata; class Actinopteri; order Ophidiiformes; family Bythitidae; genus Lucifuga; species Lucifuga dentata. The sequence continues at coordinate 68,527 of VXCM01002396.1, forward strand.
AAATGCATCACATTGGCTGATACTAATAAGAGTCTTTAGTTAAAGTTAGTTTTAGTGCAGTTGCACAACAAGTTGTAAGGTAATTTAGGCTGAGTTCACACGTAGCACTTTTGGACTAGAAAAAAAGTCGCCCAGAGTGGCATCTGGGAAAAAAAGGTAGTGAAAGTGCTTTTTGTGACCAACTAAGGAAAACTCTGCTGTTAGTTTAGTTCACTCTCTTGCTAGCTACTATTTTCATGACAAGGAGAAAACTTGTTTAGGCTTCAGCATTTGAAAAGAACAGTGTTGAGGAACAACAACATTGCACAGAGGCTTTTGTAGGTTCAAGTCATCCTTCATGAAAAAAAAAAGCAACAAGGTGCATTTAATAATTTCATCTGAGGAGCTCCAGTTTGACGATGTCAGGGTCAAAGCCTACTTCAGGGCTGTTTCCTCTAGGAACTAAGTTGTCATATTCCATCACCAGCCTCTCAACAGGGACGTCCATGATGCTGTCAAGTTTGTTCCTCTCATTGTGATTGGTCAGCTGTTAAAAATAAAGCACTAGATGTAACAGGGTGTTTTTCTAAAAAAAAAAAAAAAAAAAAAAAANACATTCTAAAGCACTGGCAGCATATTTAGAATGTTAAAATGGCCAGCGGAGGAAAAGGAAGTGCGTGTGATCAGAACAATAACCAAAGCTCACCTCTGATCCTAATGCCACTGTTTGAAATTACGTTAACACAGTTCAACATTGTGTCTCCTTTGACCCGCTCAGGTTCCTCCTCAGCCCCTCGGCGTGTCTAGACGAGCACATGCTCCAGTTTAAATTCCTGGGCATCCTGATGGGCGTGGCCATCCGCACCAAGAAGCCCCTGGACCTGCACCTAGCGCCCCTAGTGTGGAAACAGCTGTGCTGCATCCCTCTGTTGTTGGAGGACCTGGAGGAAGTGGACCTCCTCTATGTGCAGACTCTCAAAAGCATTCTTCACATTGAAGACAGCGGCATCACCGAGGATAATTTCCATGAGGTGAGACTCGGACTCGAGCAGATAGTCGAGGTTTCACGATTACGACTTTGCTAGTCAACTAGCAGTCATCAACCTGAAAAACGCAAAGAGTCATCCCGCGTAGCATTTTAACACGTCTGCTTTAGCATTTTAACTGGCCTGGAATGGCATAAAAGGTCTAGTTCATAAAGGACCATACCGTCCATTTTACATGTTTGAGCCTAATATATTCAGTTTTCATACACGTAACATTACTGACAATCATTTCCCAAAGCATACTACTGGAACGGTGAGTTAAAAAAAAATATCCTACCTTCCAGACCACCGTTGGTTTCAGTTCATTCATTCTACACTATTAAAATCAACTTGTTGATACTTAAAACATTCTTGGGATAGGTAAAATACATCATCGCAAACAAGACATATGTTCAGGTTTTTTAGAAGTATGTAATTTCAGCGTTTAAGCGCAATAAAAAGCGCAGAGTGAATGTATGTCTCCACTGGGGAATAGTCCCAAAAGAAGAACCTGTGTTTATCGAAAAATTTAAACAACTTCATAAGGCTGCGTAACTATTAGCAGGAGAAACATTAATTTTTAAGGTGGGTGTATCACTTGAATATTTGATTTTGAAANGTAACTATTAGCAGGAGAAACATTAATTTTTAAGGTGGGTGTATCACTTGAATATTTGATTTTGAAAGATTAATAGATTTTAGAAAATATCAGGAAAGCTGAAATACGGTTTTATCCTTTGGTAAATGATTGTCAGTGATGTAACATGTATGAAAATTTAATATATTAGGCTCAAACATGCAAAATGGACGGTATGGTCCTTTACGTTTGTCTTTTGTTTCATCAGACTGGAAACTTTTATTTGAATAAGCCTCATTCCTGCTCCAGGAGGCTGAGCACTAAATACCACTTACACACAGCCAACACCCTTTTATATCCTCACTTGGCAGCGAGCAGAACTCTGTAGGCTCCAACATTATAGCGAAGACTTCAGAAAGCCACCGCAAACGGCCTTACAGCTGGTGAATGTTTAGGGGCCGTGTGAACGTCTGTTTTTTCAGAATCACACGCGTCCTGCTAAACGGCTAATGTAAGTCCTGTGATCAAGCCCTGTTTTTATTCCCGCTGACTTCATCGTCGCAAAAAACCAAAACAAAGTCCCAATGATGTCACACAGCATCATCACACCCACACACCCGCCCAAAGGTAACGGGACCCAGCACGTGACAAGAGCGTTCACAAATCCGGTATCGCTCCGGATCTGCGCCCGCGCCCCAGACTCCGGTCAGGCCGAATAAAGACCCGACGGAGTGATGCGGCTCTGCATTGTAGAAAGCCTGAAGTAAGCCTGCCGTGGATGTGGGTAATCACTCAAACAGCAGCTCAGCCACGGATTAGAAGCTGCTTTGCCTCTTCAGCTCACTCTGACACACACTGATTCTCTCTCTCTCTCTCTCTCTCTCTCTCTCTCTCTCTCTCTCTCTCTCTCNAAAAAAAAAAAAAAAAAAAAAAAAAAAAAAAAAAAAAAAAAAAAAAAAAAAAAAAAAAAAAACACAGATAGTCCAGGTCATACGATGGAGAGCTAGCACGTCCCGGAGCCGCTCTCCTGTCCAAACAACCTCACACAACCCCTGCGCTGTAAAGCCGAGGCCTGCCGGAATGCCAGAGCCGCTGTTGATGCAGCATATCCTGCCTAGCGGAGACTTGGCCCCGCTCCCAGGCCTGTGGGGTNGGGGGGGTTGGAAGCGAAGCCACAACACCGCCTCGGCCAGCTCTGACAGCCAGGCCAAGGGAGGAGAGGAAGGGGCTGCATCTGCTGCTTTGGCATGAAAGGGAGCGAGTGTGGGAGGTTCACGGAGAAAGAATCTCCTTGTGCGCTTTTTTCCTGCTCCTCCGCTGGCTCCGGGTCAAGACGGAGGAAAATGGCAAATGTGTGAAATAAGCCTGATGAGCTGTCAAATGTGTTAACCGTGATGCTATCAAGCCCGCATTGCTTGCCAGGTCAGGACAGACGGATCATCGTTTCACAGAGAGGAATGTTTCGTATTGTAACCTTTGAAATTTAATATAAATCCAGACCGTATGCTCATGTTGCTCCTTTTGTTTGATTCACTAGCAAATGCTTTCATATTTCTCAGAACGTAGAATGTCTTTACAACGGGAAAAAAAAAAAAAAAAAGNGGAAAAAAAAAAAAAAAAAGTCGCCCATGAACCACAGTTAGAGGTTACATTTCCATTTTTGTAGCGTTGTATCGATTGATGTGGTATTTCTGTCTTTTCAGATGATTCCTCTGGATTCCTTTGTTGGGCAGAGTGCAGATGGCAAAATGGTGCCAATCATCCCGGGAGGAAACAGTATCCCTCTGACTTTCTCCAACAGGAAGGAATACGTGGAAAGAGCCATCGAGTACAGGCTGCACGAAATCGATCGACAGGTAAGTACAGCGATGAAAAGTTACCCAGGATAGCTGCATGTGTGTTTGTGTCACAGCTGCTTTTTTTGAAAGCTGGCTTTCCTGTTGAAAGTGGACTCAGACGCAGACGTAACATGAGATCACACACACCACACACACACACACACACACACACACACACGTCGTCATCTCACAAGGTAAAACACCCAACCTGACACCGAGCGTCTGGCTGGCAGACTGAAGCGCCACAGGTTGCCAAGCGATGAGCACATGATATCTTCCTCGTGCGCCAGTTTAGATTGGACAGATAACACGATGGTGGCATATTTCATTTAATGTCTTCATGAAACTAAGGTTACATGTTTGTTTTTGGACAGCATCTTTGCGTTTTCTGTTTTTTAAGTAGCTGGTATCAGACCTGAAACAACCCGTGTGAAACTGAGGGTTTAAGCAACAAAACGCAGCAATGGATGCAAATGGGAGAGAAATAATTATACAAGAAATATCATTAAAGGTCCACAATGACTTCATAATTTTTAAGGTCCATTAAACACCTTGCTCTCCCAGGACGATCAACATGTAGCCTTTAACAGGCATGGATAGACAGAATAACTTTGTCTGTTAATGAATAACAACCAAACAGCGTCAGGCATCAGAGGCAAAATTCACAGTCATGATAATACAAAGACACGTCATGCAGTTAGTCTTCTGCACTAATGCTGCGTTCAAGTTACCTCGGAAGTTGGATTTTTCCCAGTGGGAAGTTCCGACTTCCAACCTCAAACTGTTCCAGTCAAATGCAATCAAAAAAGCATGGCTGAACAGCAATAAATTAAAATTAAATAAACTTCGTAATAAATGCTAATTAAAGTGAAGTTAGATGACAGGACTGTTTGGTTGTGTTGTTTTACAGTGATATTAATCACAGTATTAAACATTTGTGCTGAGAAGTAATATTCTGAAATTATTACAAACGTTTCAATGGCAAACAGTTATTATACGCTATAGGATAACTTGGCAATATATTTTGACTATTTGATATTTCAGTGTCACGCAAGAAAAAATACTTTATTCACCTGTTAGCTGATCATTTCCATTCATAAAGCNTATTTCAGTGTCACGCAAGAAAAAATACTTTATTCACCTGTTAGCTGATCATTTCCATTCATAAAGCTCGCTACCACGGGTGCTGCCATGTTGAGTGATGTCATACTCGTGAAGTCGGGGCAGATAATTTTGGTCCGAGTTTTCTAGTCGGAGCTCCAACTTCAAGCGCCGTTCAAGCGTCAACTCATTTTTCCAAGTAGGAGGTTGGAAAAATCCAACTCCCGAGGTAGCTCGAATGCAGCATTAGGCTAAAAAGGTCAAAGGGTGAAAAAGTTATGACACTGCATTTTGAAACTTCCGTGTCGCTCCATTGAGCTGAAACGGAGTCATTTCCATCTCTGTTGACTGAGTGGACGTTGCTTATTTTATCATTCATAACAGCGCAGAAGAGCATCACATTTTATGACTGCAGCAGGAAAACTCAGATCTGTGTTTTTAGCCGTCAGTCACATTGGTAAATATCTGATGCATATCACATTTTTATATGAATACATAGAAATCTGGCTCAGAACAGATCTGAGAATATCCATATTTAGGTTTAGTTGGATTTTTTGTTTCCTGTGTGAAACCAAATAGTCAAGTTTATTTGTATCACCTAGTATCACACATCATGGTTCAAAGGGCTTCACAGACACACACATTAACGTTCCTGACCGGCCCAAGCTCTCTGAGAAGACGAGGAAAAACTCCCTAAAAAAACTTTATCATACAAGGATAACAAGGGCAGAAATGTCAGGAGAGGCAACTGTCCTCAAACACCTGGGTGTGTAACGTGCAGTGTGTCGGTGAGGAAGCTGACCGATTACAACAATGACCTAAAAACAATGAGACATTAAAATACATGAAGCATAAAAACAGCAAATAATAATACATATTGTTTTATATGTTAATTTATTTCCTGATTCGGATCAGAGCAAACGGGCTGCAGGTTTGAAAACGCCCCGAGATGTGGCGGCATCGACCCTGAATGTCTTTGTTTGTCCGCCGCTTCCAGGTGGCGGCGGTGCGTGAGGGCATGTCGTGGATCGTGCCGGTGCCGCTGCTGTCCCTGCTGACGGCCAAGCAGCTGGAGCAGATGGTGTGCGGCATGCCGGAGATCTGCTGCGACGTGCTGAAGAAGGTGGTGCGTTACCGCGAGGTGGACGAGCAGCACTCGCTGGTGCAGTGGTTCTGGCAGACGCTGGAGGAGTTCTCCAACGAGGAGCGAGTTCTCTTCATGCGCTTCGTCTCGGGCCGCTCGCGTCTGCCCGCCAACACCGCCGACATCTCCCAACGCTTTCAGATCATGAAGGTGGACAGGGTGAGTCAGAGGTCCTTCTGAGCGGACCGGGGAGGGGGAGGGGGTGTTAGGGTTAGGGCAGAGGTGTATACACAGGTATGACGATATGTGACATTTATGCTGAGAGCTTATTTTGTTCCCTGAGTATCGTCTGTAAGGCATTACTTCCCCAAAAGTACCACGCTGAAACAGAACCAAGCCTGGGGAGGTGTACCGTAAGACGACACTCAGGGAACAGAAGTCCCCTGATTCTGTCAATCCCTAACCCGCGGGCTTCATTAGGATTTAAAATGGATGATTAAAACACAAGAATCTAATTTATCGTGCGCAGCAACAACTTAAGATTTCTTAACTAGTTGTTTAGCAGTGTTTCAGACTGTCTTCTACTGAAGTATTTGTAAATATTGCTCTTCATATCCCCAAGTTTCCTCCATCTTATTTCACATTTAATTAGTCAAAGTCCAGTTTAAAGCCAGTTTTAAAAATGTGATGTTACATCTTATAAACTGGGTATTTTTCTGTCGTTTGTTCGTCTTAAATTGTTCACTTTTCCGAAAGCCTTAAAGGTAAAAGTTGCACTGGCTCTTTGCACAAAATTACCATACTGTAACCACAGTTTGTGCAGGTATTTTGGGTTCATCTAATTATTTAACTTAGTCTGTTTAATTATATATTTGTAATTTGGTTACATCATGGCACATTATTATTTAAGGAAAGTTGCAGAGTTATGTTATTTATGCAATAGATATTATTTACTTATACTACTTAGTCTGTTAGTTACAACTTATTCTGTTTGACCACACAGGTGTAACACTGAGTGTCCTTTATGTGCCTTGCCCTTATGGTAATTTTGGTTCCTACCTGTTGGTGAGGCAGGAGAGATTTCAGTGTAACACAGGAGAGAAGAAAGTGAAGTGTGTGACTGTTACACTGAGTTAGTATGTTAAAAGGAGTAAAACTACAAGAAACTGTAGCCCCATAATTTACCCACAGCCCACAAACGTAACAAAGAATTAAAATTGATCTTTATTGGTCTTGTATTGGCCACCTTTTCATCACTTGTGCATGCAGCAATAGTGCACAGGTGAAAGTGTAAATGTTCTCCAAGGGATAGAAGGGAACATGTACCACCTGCCAACACACACCTCTGGGTACCCTAAGCCCATAACCCTAAGCAGGGGTTAGCAACATTTAGGAATCACGCCAAAAAATCAAAGTTCAGTGTCATCCAGCTTTAATAGCGAATCAGTTTTTAGATTATTTATTGCTTAAAAGATTTATTACTAGAATTTAGTTTCACTTTTTTAAAAACAAAAAAAAGTGTTTTTTTAAACACTTTCTAGTCATTTTAAGAAATGACTAGAAACTGAAAAGCAAAAATTCAGTGAAAAGTTTAATTGCAGACATAGGTTTTCGATTTCAGACAGTGGAGCTGGCTAACAAAAAAAAAAAGTGAATTTCGTGTAAAATTACTAATTGGAAAAACTCTCAGTGATTCCTCGCATGGATCAAAGTCAGCAGATTGGCCAAAGTTTTCTGTTTCTGGATTAAAACAAAAAAGTGAAACTGAAATGATTTGTTGTTTTGTCTGCAGCCGTACGACAGCCTGCCCACCTCTCAGACGTGTTTCTTCCAGCTGCGTCTGCCGCCGTACTCCAGCCAGGCCGTCATGGCTGAGAGGCTGCGCTACGCCATCAACAACTGCCGCTCCATCGACATGGATAACTACATGCTCTCACGTAACGTAGACAACGCCGAAGGCTCCGATACAGACTACTGACACACACACACACACACTATTCAGGCATGGTTACGGACTGACTTATCAGAATATCTCACACACACACGCAGCAAAAACCCAGAGTGCATTGTCATCACTGCACCGGTATTAGGAGCTCCAGAGCAGACAGGCCACTTTTTAAACTCATCCTGTGGTTTATTAGTTTTTAAAGACATGACAACACACACAAAGTGCATTTAGTGTTAATTTTTTGTTTCTTGCATTTCTCCATAATTCCATTTGCAGGGTTTCTGCATGGAGGATGTTTATTAGTTTGGAAATGTGTATAGTGGGTTAAAAAAAAAGTATTGTACATTGTGTAAAATGCTTCATTAGGAAAAATGTTTTACATGATATCCATATTTATTTTAATTTCCCTATGCTGAGTTTCCTAAAGCATATGAAAAAAAAGAAAAAAAAAAACATTAAATGCTGCAAAAGTAATTTGTTGCTTCTTTGCTGACATTTGCTTTAAAACAACAAAAAAAAGTCGAACTCTTTTCAGAAAGATGTCAGACGTCACGTTTATTTCAGAAGTACAAAATACCACAAAGGCCATCGTTTGGGGAGTAAATAAACTGTGAAAACACACATGTACATAAAGGAAAGCTTGTCTACACGGCGAAGCAGAGTGGTCGTGGTGTTTTTGTCTTGTTTGTTAAGCTCGTGTTGGCAACAGCAGTTGGTTGACTTGAACTTTGGCAGCTGATGTCCGTCTGGGGAAATTGTTGTATTTCACAACAGCTTCGAAAGGAAAAGGTTCCAGTGAATATATCTGGTAACCACGGTGACCAGATATATTCACTGTTACGGTAACTTAGAAGTCCTTAATGTTGATCATTCTGGTACTCAGACATGCAAGAACTGATTCATACATAAGTTTCTGTCGTTGGTGGTTTGTACTTCAGTTAACCCTTCAAAGCTCCGCCTCCCCTTAGTTACCGTTTCTATGCCCGTTAAAGCCCCACTTTACATCAAACAAAGCAGAACTTTCACAACCATACTGCCAATGGTTGATGTTGAGTCCAATATATCCAACCCTCATATACCTTACTAACAGCCATTTTATAAAAATTATAAAACTACAGCGGTACATTCCAGATATTTCTTTCTACCTTCCAGGCTGCCTTTGGTATCAGTTCATTCTAGTACGCTGTCAAAAATCAACTTGTAGAGACTTGAAACACGCTTGAGATACACAAAACATGTCTATTAGGTTTTTGGTGCTGATGTACATTATTTAACCGATCCAACGTGAAGCTGCACGGAAGACCACGTATGTCTACGCCAGGAAATATAGTCCCAGAAAAAGACGGCTTTTATAGAAATTAAAACGACCGTGCCTTCTGCAATCGTGCATAAGGTGTTTGTATCACCTGACATTTGATTTGATGTTTAGGGGATTTGAAAAAAAATAACGGGAAAACTAAAATACAATTTTGTTGTGGAAATTGGTTGTCAGTAACGTATTTATTGGGCTCAAATGTGCACGATCGCCAGTATGGTAATTTAAGACACGGTGATTGAGGCTTTTTGCAGGGCCTCTAAGGTGAACTTTTGTCTTTTTTTTTTTTTTTTTAAANTTTAAACATCCGATACCTCCCACATGGCCACAATTGGTCTAAGCTGTCAGCGTCATTAGCAAAACGTGAATGTTTTTGCAGATACGGAGTTTTGTCAGGAATCACATCCTCAGCTGTTTGGAAGACAACGGGGCATTTGGTGTGGTGGCGGCAGCTCGAGTGACGTGCTGTTTGCTAACGATGCTGGCGTAGGTTGGCTAGCAATGTAGCACAGGAAGCTCTGGAGCGCCACCCGCTGGCCAATCATTGGTTATCCAACCAGCCGCGTTACAGCCAGAGGAGGGATCAGATGCAAGAAAATACAAAGACAGTTCTTCTGCATGTGGCGTTCTGGAACTTCTGCTGTGAGATTTGCAGAGTTTACCCAACATCGACGCATCGCAAGACATCCAGCTATGATGTGGTTTCGGCATGAGGTAGAAGAATTATTCAAAACCTAAAGGATAAACAGAACAACAAAGTAACAGTCGAAGTGATCAGGAAGGAAAGCCGGACTGACCATACCGAGTATATTGTGCATTCATATTTTTCAAAACATAAATTCAGTTATCTACATGTTTTCAGAACTCTTTGACCTTTTGGGCTCTTTAGAAGAGAATTTCCAAATGTAACGACTAGTTCACACTCAACCTCGAGTGTTTCCTCACCCAGACACGGACTTTGCCCCAAAACCATCAGAACAGCCTTCAAATCCAGGCTGTCCTTCTGTGTCCATGTTGACCTTTTTTTTTCCTCCATATTCCGACTCATCCTGGTCAATTTTACATCTGAGTGGCGTTTACACGTAGATGTAAATGACAAATATCTTCAAAACATGCTGTTTTTTTTTTTTAAGGCCTTGCAACTTGAGGCTCCGTGGAAAGCCTTTCGGGGTCTGCTGTGCCGTGAGATCTGGTCTCACCTGTTTCCGTCCCCAGAATAACCATTAGTAATTACATCATGTAACACGTCCATGCACACACACATGCGCGCGTAGAGTTCTGCAGCTATGACAACCAGCTCTGCTCGCTTGTGCTAGCGTCTCCTGTAGTTCTGGGAGAGATGATGCTCTCCTTCGCCTGCAGCAGCCTCACCAGACAAGGCGAGCTGACCTTTAACGGCACCGGTCCCTGGCTGAGACGGGGGTTGGCGCTAAGGCGGCGTGGGGGCCCGGGCCGGGAGTCAGTGCTGGAGGAGACGGCGCTGTCCTGCGTGACTCCTGGGCGAAGCTGTGCGGGCGAAGGTGAAGTGGAGGCGGAGGGGCGGCTCAGCGACGGTTCGGGCGTTTTGAAGGAGCAGATGGGCGAGGTGTGAAGCCATCTGAGGTGCGTGGTGGAGTACGGGCGCCGCGGCGGACCCTCCGCAGCTCTGAGGGCCATGTCGTCGTCTGAGGAGCACAGAGACGGTGGAGGCATGGCGGCTTGATGCAGCTGGAGGAAGACCAGGGTTACATCAGAGACTCAACAACAACATGGCTGCAGCCCACAGAGCCGCTCTGAGGTTATGCAGCAGAAAAAAATGAATTCAAAGCCACGTTTTAGTTCTGATTCTAAGTCTGTCAAGGATAAATATCTGTTGTGTTGCTCTTGCAACGATGAGACTTCACAATAGAAGTGGGAATATTAAAAATAATTTATTTCCACATGAGTTTGGCTCAAAACAGATCTGAGAACGACTGATTCCATAAAATGAGCTGTGGAAAAAAAAAACCGTCTTCATCTTTCATTCAAAAATATAACCTTTAATTAGACTAAAATCATTGAAAGGAAAACAAAATTCTTATCATGAAGCAAACATTTTTCTCAAACATGTGCCACATTTATTGGTACCCCTGGATGCTTCATAATCCTTTTCCAATATTCTGATTTCTCTTAGTTATAGAGCTCTACTCTGATTTTCAGGTTGTCTGACTGTAAACACTACATACATTTTGTGTTTACAGTTTTTGTTTTTTTTTTTAATAAATGTACCTTTTGCTTCTTGGCCGGCGTGCCGTCATCCGTCAGGGTCACGNTTTTTTTTTTTTAATAAATGTACCTTTTGCTTCTTGGCCGGCGTGCCGTCATCCGTCAGGGTCACGTTCGCTTTTATGTGAGGGAACCAACTGTGGAGCATTTCTTCTATTTTCAGAATAATGCTGAGAAAATGGCCGCTGAAAGGAAACGACAAAAGAAATGATGATGAGCTGACATTCAGGCTTTGACACACCTGTATTTATAAATTCAAATGAAAAGTTCCTTTTTGTTCATTTTTTATTTGCTACATTTCAGAGTTTTGTACTTTTGACTCCATTTATCTGATCACTCCGGTTATTACCTTGCAGATTATAATATAATATATTTAAATTCAACACGCAAATCACAAAATATTTCATTTATCAGGTTAAAGATTTTTTTTTTTTTTAAAATCACTAATAACTTTGTGAACTCTTGCTCTTTGCATTCCAGGTGCAGGCACATTTATGCCAAGTCTCAACGCAAGATTCAAAATAACTTTATTAATAACTCATCTGGGTACAGATCATTTTAACACCAGGTGTAAACGGCATCTGAGGCAAGAGAAATTAGAGGTTTAGAAAAGAAACCAGGTCAGAGCATTTACTCTGGCTGAGCATATAAACCTTCAACAATCTTGACAGCAGGAAAATCCCCAGAACTGAAAATCTATTTTTGGGTTTAAAAAAAAAAGAGAGATCATCTCCAGTTTTGGACTGTTTTTAAATTATCTAATTCCAGAAATTTTAATTAATTCCAAACTCAAAATCTGAACATAAACGGATGTTCATTCTTTTTAACAACCTCGTATCTTTTCATAATTGATGAGCTGACGTGTAGCAAATACAAGTTAATGCATCAATTATGAAAAGATACGAGGCTGTAATATTTAAATTTGAATAATTCAGCACTGGCAGGTTTATGCTTCATTCACTTTAGGAACCTCGTACATTTTGCTGCTTTTATATTGAAGAATTTTGAAAGCAGAACTTTAATGAGTCTTTTTTTTCTCCACGGTTCCATGATTGTGGCATTTTTAACTTCTGCTTTAATATCAGACGAGGAAAAGCTCCATGACTTCAGGAAGTCTCACCAACGTGGACAACAAGAGATGACGACCATGACTGAATAAATAAGACGCACGGCCTGCTGCTGCTGCTGCTGTGTGTGTGTGAGAGAGAGAGAGAGAATCTGCATTCCTGTCTGCGTGATCTCATCTATGTTCACATACATGCAAAGCACATGATGTGTGTGTGTAGAGGAGGACAAGTGGAGCATGTTTAGTTCCACATGAGAAATGTGACTTGGCATCTTTACACACACAAGCACGCACACACACAACGCAGCTCACACGTGGCAGCGGGGGAGGGCCCTAGTTCCATTCAGCATCTATAAATAGCTCGGTAAAGCCTGTGGCAGCTTATAGTGTCCTCACACACACACACGCACTGACGTCACACAGTAGGGACACCTGGGATTAATGCTCCTGTCATACTGACAGCAAAGAATGTGATGACATGTCTTTGCTACAACTTCAAATACTCACGTGTTGAGTGTGGGAACGCACGCGCGCGCCCATACACACGCGCTGACGTCACACAATACAGACGCCTGAGCTTGTCAAAGGAAAGAACGTGATGACGTATCTTTGCTACAACTAGAAATATTCACGTGTTGAGCTTTTGTTACAACAAGCCTGAGGATTTTTTTTATGTTTATGTGCTGTAAACAAAACGGAGCGGATGTTACTTTTCACAGCGCATCGCGACACGATGTGAAAAACCTCGATTTTGACGCCTGTGCTGACTTACTTTCCACGGTTCCTATTGCCAAATGGGAAAACAGAGTCAACAAAAACATCCACGCGTCTCAATCAAGAATTAGGAGGCGGGCTTGCTTGACGCTTCTCCCACTCAGCGGGTTTTGCGTCTGTTCCATCTGACGTGACGCAAGCAGATTTCACGCCACCCACGCCGCGGGGCTGCATGTGTGGTCCGGACATAAATGCACAACTGTCTGCATTAAATGCATTCATTTCACATCAGAACGTTTCGGCTTTATGTGGCAAAACCAAAAACCAAACCACACAGCAGACAGATGAGCTCCTGTTTCACTTCAAGGCTTGTTTAAAACACGTTAAGTTCATCTGGCTTTAGGTGCACATGTACCCAATAAATGGTCGCTCGGTGTGTTCTGATTAACTGGTCCTGAAAATGTGACTAAATAAATTATTTATTTATTATTTTTTTAAGGGATGTACGTCTGTTTGGAAATGGTTCGGCTACACGGCTAACTGGGCTAACAGAACAAATTACCGGTAGTTTCTCCACCGGAACCAGCAGCACGCGGCTGAACGCCTAGAAAGTCAAGTCACGTGAGGATGAGAGCCAATCACCTGCTTTGACTAAAACAAGCAGGAAGTAACGCTGACTGGCCAAACATAAGAAGTGAGCCTGCCTTAACAGTCTAAAACAGAAAGTGACTTAAAAAAAAAAAAAAAAAACTTAAATAAAAATACAAATAGTTTTCAAACAAGACTTTACCGACGATATCTGCACAGTGTTAGCTTAGCCGCTACGCTCACTTCAGTTGAGTTCTTTGCCTCAAGCACAGACTTGTGGTCAAGCCTGACCTGACTACCGCGTGTGTGTTCTTGTCTATGGCTTGTCCGTTTTGTTTACTTTTGCACTAAAAANAGACTTGTGGTCAAGCCTGACCTGACTACCGCGTGTGTTCTTGTCTATGGCTTGTCCGTTTTGTTTACTTTTGCACTAAAAATTAAACTTTTATATTTCACTTTAATATTTTTCTCAATATTTAAGTATGTGTTGAGGGTTTCACTCGTGTTTATTTGCCGCCGTTTACGTGTGTGCTTAAAATTCGATGCGTTTTACAGTACTGAAGACTAGCAGGTCAAGTTGAGTAATAGTTTACAAACTAAAATGTTAGAAAAATGTAGTCATTATTTCTACTTATAAGGGTAAGACTCATGCGTATACTTCTATATAATTTTTTACTCACATTTTTACAATTTTCCCTGCTAGTGGACTAAACTACATGTGGATCACATAAGCTGTAAATGTCAGAAAAGCAGATTAAATAGACCTCTAAATGTGTTCCTGTGATTGTCCACCTTCATGCTGCTCATTGTGCTTTTGTTTTATACAAACTCCATCCGTCTGACTTCAAAGACTAAAAGGAGCCTTCAAAAATCACGACCTGTAGCACTTGTGTGTGAAGCCCTGCTGAAGTACTTGAAGGAGACATGAAGTACTCTGAGTCTTACTTCGTGTCCATGACATTCATGGAGGGTCACAGAAAGTCCAGGAAGAATTTACAGCACAGGAAAGACTATTTTAAAAACAGTAATGCTTATAATTTAGGTTATTTATGTTAGAAAACTACCTCTGTGTTATAGTAACACCCAGTAAAAGCTTTAAGATGATAGTACTGTGAAATGAATGTTTTGTTTTCAGCTCAGTATGAAACCTTAATCTTACATAAACGCTTAATTGAATGACAAAAAATGGTAAAGCGCCGATGTTTGGCACAGAAAGCGCCATCAGATTCCTCTTGTTTTTTTTTATGTTATGGCTCAAAATCTAATCTTAATTTTATTCATTTTATGCTGTATTTTAAATAAACTTCTTGTAGGATTGTTACATTAAACAAACTGCAATTTTCAGACATTTTGGGTTTTACTGGAGACTATAACTAAATCATCTTTAAACACTGAAGCAACTGAGAATCAAACTTATTTTGGTACTTCCAAAAAGGTGTTTTTTGAGGAAACACCAAAAAGTACTATATTGTATTTGTACTGAGACTAGTATTACACTGTAAAGCTGTGTCATATCATATTGTTCATTTTTTTAATATGATAAAAATTTGTCATGCCACGTGATGACATGTTGATCATGAATTTTCACATCATGTGTGACAAGAAACAAAGCAAGCGTGCCTTTAAAAAGGCCTCTGTTGTTTAGAGATGGCTCAGCTACAAGGCTAATTGCTAACAGCCAAAGATGGGAACACAACAAATTTGTTTCTCCACCTAAAGCAGAAATGCGCGTAAATACCAAGAAACTTGACAAGTCACACGGGGAAACGTGTCAGGTACCGACTCACAAGCATAGCTGGAGCGTTAGCTGACAGCCAATTTCCAAAACATAAAACTGGATATTAGTTTCCTGTTATTTTTTCAAATCCCCTAATCTTTCAAAATCAAATGGTCAGGCAATACATGCACCTTAAAAGTCAGTGTTTCTTCTTCTTTATTCTAACAATTGTAGAAGACAAGGTCATTTTGATGGATTACTTATCTCAAGTGTATTTCAAGTCTCTACAAGTTGATTTTTATAGTGTACTGGAATGAACTGAAGCCAACGGCAGTCTGGATGGTAGGAAAAACAATATAAAATTTACTGCTAAAGTAGTATATTTTAGGAAATGGCTGTTGGTAGTATAGTGGTGTATGGATTGTATATATTGGGCTCAAGCATGCACAATCACTAATGTGATCTTTTAATTAGGATAAACAGCTGCCATTTATTTCATTTATCTGCCATGAGGAAAGAATCTGATGGGTTTGACATGAAAGCGTGAAAGGAGAATTTTCTGGCTTGTTGCTGATCAGGCTGGCATACTTTTAAGGTATTTACCCCATGTCTGGATTCTGAAGGACCCCCATTATTCTCTGGATACGGTCCATTGCCACGCTCTCCTGGAAACTGCTGAGACCTGTGGGAGAAAAGAGATAAATCTGCATTGATGTGAGGAGAGGAGGAGAGAGGAGGAGGACGAGAGGAGCCACGTGGGCTTCGGCCCTTCAGCACATCATCATAACGCTCTGAATCCAAACACGTTAAAATGAATAACTCTGCCGTGTCATTCTTCATGAGGACGCAAATAAACAAACCAGCAGCTTCGACGAGACCAACGTTCAATCCACGTGCACTCTCCTGCTCACAAAAACACTTCTCATCACATCCTGGATATTATTAATCACTAAGAATAACAAACTACAAGAAACTATTCACTTCAGATAACAGAATCACTTCCAAAACTAACAACAAGCTTCTCATTATGCACCAGAATTCCTTAAAGTTATTAAAAAAAACAAACAAAAAAAAACTTAGGTTTGTACTGCAAATATTTCCAAAATCACATTCCATTTGTCCATTGATGATTTTTTCATCTGACTTTCACCTGTTTTTTTTTTTAATTCTTATTTAAAATAAAAATATATCCATCTCATTTTTCTTTGAGACAGCCACTAGAAATTAGGTAAGCACGGTTAGTCAATATTAACAAAAAATTAAACTCAATTAAACTTATTGCATTGTACTAAAGTGGTTGGCTGAGACATTCACCCTGAAAAGTCCAGAATTATCGAAAATGTCACAAGTAACCCTGAAAAGTTGAGAGGATAAAATCAATCTAGAATATTCCCTCAAACTTGTTAATAACTCTGAAATGTTGGAATAATCCTGAAACATCTGGAATTGTGTAATAAATCTGGAATTTTGAAAAGTTGTGAGTGACCCTGAAAAGTCAGCATTAAGTGAAAAAAAAAGTCAAATGATCCATAAAAGCTGTTAGAAATGCTGTGAAAAATGCTGGAATAATGTTTGAAAGTCTGGCAAAAACAAAAAAAAAAAATGTTTAAAAAATATTAATAATCTTGGAGAATAATCTCAAAAATATTACAATAATTGGTGATTTTCGTGAAGTTATCCTTGACTTAGTGTTAAAAAAGCTGCATGTAGAGTGCTGATTGATTTTTTATTTATTTATTTATTTTTGTGGTCATTCCTTTCTAAACATTATCCTGTGGAGCCTGTATCAGGATATATGCTGTATCAGGCTGTACCATGAATTCTTATAAACTGGCAGCAGCAACTAAGTGGCAGCCTATTTTCATCGGACCTGTGGTGGGATCAGACTAAACGCTGGAAGTTTGTCCTTTTCCTGCTATAATAAGTGGCCGTTTGTGTGTATGAAGCTCTTTGATTCTTTTCATCTACGACACGTCTCGGGTTAACAGGAAGCTGAATGACTCAGGAGGCCTTTGATCCTTTTTTTTTTTTTTTTTNTTTTTTTTTTTTTTTTCAGCACAGACAGTCATTCAGATTCAATTCATTTCTAAATGAACACGAATTGCCTGAAAGGACAAAAGAAGCTTTAAATTGCCAAGTGATGAAGGAGGAAAATAAAAATGGTGTTCCAAGTGAAAGCCTATTCATAAAATGACTGTTTTGTACTGAGTTCATTCTTTTGCCACATAAGTAATTTCCATTAGCGCCTCCTGCAGGATGTGGAAGTGTGTACCATGTTGATATGTGTGCGGATAGAGTATGAATACAAACAACACAAGTAAACACTGTTCTACAAAAAAAAAAAAAANAAAAAAAAAAAAAGTGGCTAAAAACTCCACATGTAAACTTTAAAGGGAACATATTCTTCTTTTAGTTATGTTAGCTCCTATTTATATTGTAATATAGTTGGAGTTTGTGCTGAACATCAGCAAAGTGTCAAAACTTGTGGTTGATGCCCTGAAAGCTTGATTGGTCTGTTACTTCTGTAACATGTTTATATCAACACGTGACATGTGAATTTACCCACCGAACCCCCTGGTTAGACACACACACACACACACACACACACACCAAGTACAAGGCTAGTGAGCCAGTGTTTGACAGCATCCATGTCTGTAGATGTCACCAACTCAGTCCTGCTGACCAATCAGAACAGAGCAAACATTGGGGGGCGGGTGGTTATTTTCACTCAGTGTGCACAGAGTGGATCAATGTGTTTTTGTGCACTGAAGCACTATAAAGGTTTCAAAATAGACCCTAAGTTACTTTTTGTCTCAATAAATGACAACAAATATTCTGCATATAACCCCCCCCCCAAAAAAAAAANCCCCCCAAAAAAAAAATACAAAAACTGGTCTGAGTTCATCTGAGTCACATGACATCAGGATGATTCAAGTCATTTCACTTAAAATCTTCAGCATGTGACTCAGAGAATCTTTCCTTTACAAACTGTGTGTGTGTGTGTGTGTGTGTGGTGAGCAGTACAAAGTGAAATCTGAGATTACACACTTACGTTCAGAGTAGCGGCCTGACCTCAGGCCATGCAGGATGGACGACAGCAGCGGGATGTAGCACTGCAGCTCTATGCACTGTGTGGGACAGACAACTGGATTAGACATCTAACCGCCACTTAAAGGACCATACCGGTGAGTTTGCATGTTTAAGCCCAATAAATATCATCTGCATGCATGTCAGATTACCAGCAATCCCTTTACAAAATATAAAACTGTATTTTGGTTTTCCTGTTATTTTTCCAAATCTCCTAATCTTTCAAAATCAAATATTTAGTGATACAAACACTTTAAAATTCAATGTTGAACCTACTAACACTTATGCACGATCACAACAGGCATAGTTGTTTTAATTTCTCAGTTAAAGCCATCTTCTTCTGGGACTATATTTCATGCAGCGGATCGGTTAAAGTTACTTCGACAAAAACACTTATTAAATATCGTGTTCGCTGTGATGGATTATTTATCTCAAACATGTTCCAAGTCTCAACAAGTTGATTTTTGTAGCGTACTGGAATGAACTGAAACCAATGGCAGTCTGGAAGGTAGGAAAAAAATTCAAAAATTTACCGCTCCAGAAGTATGTTTTGGGAAATGGTTGTCAGTAACGTTATGTAACTGGGCTCAAACATGCAAAATTGCCGGTATGATCCTTTAAGTCCAGCCATCCATCAGAGGATTACTTATGACTGGACACCTGATTGCATAAGTCACATTATCACTCAGACCTCAGTTAAATCAATTAAATGAATCAGCGTTAAAAGTTCGGGCTAACACTGTATACTGCTGCAAAAAAAAGTCTGCTGATTTTTTTTTAATTGTGCCAAAGTCTCATTGATTTATGACTCAGTGACTGATGATCCGTTTACTCCCGTCTGATGCCGTTAGTCACGTGTTCTCGCTGAAACGAAATGTCCACAGGCCTCTCAGTAATGTGGGCGGTAACGGCTGACCAGAACTCAAGGGGAAACGGATCGACTCCAACTGATCTGCCACGCCGCTGCCTTCATCCGCAAGTCTCGCTTTTTACCTCCTTGCTTATGGGTGACACCCGAGACTGGCGGCATGAAACGAACCTGAAAACTGGCACCCTCAGATCCTCTTAAGCCGTTACGAAATCAGCGGCCTGAACTTCAGAGCGTTCCAGGAGCTTTCCTGTCACGGACTGTTTACTTTTTTGCTTTTATTACTGCCTTGTGCACTTCTAACTTTGGTTACTGACTTCTTGTTTTGCTTTTTTTTCCACAGATTACTTATTGCAGAAGAAGAACCGTGTTGACATGAGGTCGCTGCATTCAGCATGTGACCGTTGTAGCATCTGAACTAGACGTGAAAGTTACTGATGAGGAAAAAACAAAACTTTCTTCTTAGCTTCAAATCTCATCTGTTTTGCATTCTGGTCTATTTCCTACTACAGTGGGAGTCAAATTTGGCTTCTTCTTCTATGGTGGATTTCTGCCTGGATTAACTAATCCATTAATGCAGAGGAGGACATGTTTTCACCTGCGTTGGCTCGTTTGTTTGCTAGCGGGATTACTCAAAAAGCTCTGAAGCAGGAAGAACCCATTAAATTCTGCAGTTGATCTGCATCCAGGATTTTTTTTAGAATATATTTTTGTCACTTTTTTCCCAAAATTAATTCAACCTTGATGAAAAACAGGTGCATTTATCCCTTGATGGACTCAAAAGATGCAATTTGGCCAAGATCAACTGAAGGATCTAGATCTGGCAGATTTAAATTTATGCATGACTGGAATAAAAGGGCAACAACCACTAATTTGTAGCTGAGGTGATGCTGATTCAGTTGAAATAGTTACAGATGCAGAAAAATATGTTATCACAGTTTCTTTCCCTTGAGGACACCATAATAACACCAATTATGTCTGGGCTTTTTCGGCCTTGGCGGAGGTATGATTGTACCTCCATCGAGGAGGTCATGTGATCACTGGCATTTTTTTGTCTGTTTGTTAGCAGGAAACCTTGAAAACTTATGGATGGATTTAGATTAAATTTGGAGGACAGATAAATATTTTTGGACGTGATCCAGATCTTACTCTGGATCCAGAAGAGTTTTTTTTTTTTTTTTTTTNTTTTTTTTTTTTTTTTTTTTAAGCATATAAAAGCAATGCTAATGGACTGATGTGAACAGATTTTGACAATGAAAATTTAATTTGGCGGCATGAAATGTGGCAACTTGATAAAATGCTTGACATATGTGTGTGTGTGTGTGTGTGGTGCGTGTGCACGTGTCTCCAACCTCTCACCTTTTGTGAGAAGAGTTCGTTTTCTCTCTCTGGACGAGGTCTTTCACAGAGTCGGTCCAAACCAGGGCTGCGCGCCCTCTTCCTCGCTGAATGACAATCTGACGCCAAAGTCTTCTCTTTACAAACACAGGTAAGTCCCTGAACCGGAGTGACTGGTGGCGTCTCCATAGCGACTGGACTGGCATCTCCATCTTTACAGTCACGGTGGCTGCTCTGAGTCGGTCCAGAGCAGATGCTGTTTCTAGGACATTCCTTGGTGGACGTGGTTGATGAAGGTGGTGGCTGTTCCTCTGCAGTCGGTGGACTTAATCCCTTCGTGCTTTCGCAGTCTTCCTCATCGCTGGCGAGCCAGTCGATGGAATAATCTGAGTCTGAGGTCGACATGGTGAACGTAGACTTCTAGCCAGCAGAGAGCATCGCGACCTGCAGAACAAACAGCTCCTTTAAAAAGCTCATCAAAATGTATAGAAGAGTATGTTTTAAGAGGATACATTAAAGGATCATTTTGTATATTTAAAGGACCATAATAGCGATCGTGTATGTTTGAGCCCAATTTCCAAAATATTTCAGTTTTCCTGTTATTTATCCAAATCCCCTAATCTTTAAAATCAATTGTTCAGGTAATACACACCTTAAAAATCAATGTTTCGCCTTCTAACACTTGTGCACGATTGTAGAAGGCACGGTCATTTTAAATTCTCGGTAAAAGCCATCTTCTCCTGGGACTATATTTCTGAGACATACATCATCTTCCATGCAGCTCCATGTTGGATCAGTTAAAGTTACTTCAGCAAAAAACCTAATAGAAGTTTTTTTTCACTGTGATGGATTACATACCTCAAGCAAGTTTCAAGTCTCTACCAGTTGATTTTTGGAGTACTGGAATGAACTGAAACCAATGGCAGTCTGAAAAGCAGGAAACATTTTTTTACTTACATCTAAAGTAGCATATTTTGGGAAATGGTGGTCAGTAGCGTAACGTGTATGTGGGTTGTATGTACTCTGCTCAGTGATTTGTACCATGATACGGATTTGTCCATATCGACTATACAGACTGAATTTAAATAGTCAAAAACATCAGGTTGAGCATCAGTGCAACTTGCTGAATGTCATCCAGAGCATCTGTTAACTAACCCAAATCCAAACTATGCACTGATTGGCCAATTCCAACACATAATCCTACACTTCCCTTTTACACCTAAACAAACAAATGCATTTTTACATGGGATGAAACAAAAATGTCGAGTCCAACCAGGTTGTGTCAGGAACATTTAAAGGAACATACCGGCGATCATGCATGTTTGAGCCCTAATACATAAAATACACATATGCATTACGTTCTTGACAACCATTTCCCAAAATATACTGCTTTAGCGGTAAATTTTAGCATTGTTTTTCCTACCTTCCAGGCTGCCATTGGTTTCAGTTCATTCAGGTGTGCTATTAAAATCAACTTGTAGAGATGCAAAACATGTTTGAAATAAATAATCCATCACAGCGAACAAGATGTCCATTAGGTTTTTTTTGTCAAAGTAACTTTAAACGATCCAACACGGAGCTGCAGGGAACACAATGTATGCCTCCGCCAGGAAATATAGCCCCAAGAGAAGACAGCTGTTACCAAGAAATTAAAACAACCGTACCTTAATCATACATAAGTGTTAGAAGGTGAACATTAAATTTTAACGTGGATGTACTGTCTGCATATTTGATTTTGAAAGATTAGGGGATTTGAGAAAATAACAGGGAAACTAAAATACGGTTTTATGTTTTGGAAATTGTCATAATGTAATGTATATGGGTTGTGTACATTGGGCTCAAACACGCACAATCGTTGGTATGGTCCTTTAATAAGCGTGTTTCTAATATTTTTCTCATCTCATTCATTTATGTGGAGAAGCCAAAATATTGAAAACATGGTATGATTTCATGCAGTCCAGTAAAACAACTACAAATTAATAGTTTCATAAACTTACAGGACTATTTCAAATGATGAACAGGCATTTCTATTTTTCTGAAAACAGAGTATTTCCTGATTATCTGATCCTGTTTGAGAAAGACTTCCGGAGTGTCAGAGCTGAACAAATTATGGAGGCTATGTTTCCTCATTTGATCCTTTCTGTAGGGTCTGCGTTTTTAAAAGGAGATCCGGCTCTGGCATCAGGGTCGGGTTGGCGATTGGGAGAGGCGGGACTTTTCCTGGTGGACTACAGCCATTAGTGGGCCAGCCAGTGGCCACTTTGCACTGCACAATATAATGCTAATTAAATGAACTTAAACTAAACAAACATAATTATTTTTTCTTTCATAATTTTCTTGGCATGGAGAAAGCGAACAATTATGGACTTATTCGCCATACTATACCTACACACCTTTACTTTACACTTTAAATTCCTGGTAAAAATTAGGATCCCAATCCGACCCTGCACACTATGCTCTAATTTTTGTTTTTTTAAAGGCAAAAATCAATGGAATTATCAGGATTCCATCGTTCACGAATTTTCATGAATAGTTGCTTTATAGGGTTATGTGAGGAAGTAATCAAGTTAATCAGAATACGCCAATGTCAGCTTCAATGTGATTTCAGGATTTACATGACATTTCAAAAAACCTGATTTACTGCCTTAATCGGAATAGAATCAAAGTTTTCAGCTTATTTCAACCATTTGTCATACCACCATGATAGCCTATTTATTTTCAGTCAAAGATATTAACTGTTTGATGCTATGACTGACAGTTGGGTTGCTGTTGAGCATTCTCACATAATCCTCATCCTGGCAGACATTTTGGGGTTTTCAGGACATGAGTTTGCTTATATTACCACATCATGCAGGAACCTTCGTCCTGCATGGTCTGCAGGACTTTGAAGCCTGTTAGTTACAGTTTTACCATATAAATGTTTGTTTTAGCATTAAAAAAAAAATAAAAAAATCACAGTTTATTAAATCTGTGAGGAAAAAAAAACAAAAACATGTTGTTAAAGTCAAATAATTTTAGGTTCTATCAGCCCTTATTAAAATTGCACTTGCTTGTGTGTTACTAGTTTAGGCATAATGTGTTTTGTGTATTATGTTCTGGATGAAGATCAGGCTACAATTTATAATAATTATTTAATGCAGAAATCCTGGTAATCCCAAAGGCTTCACTAACTTTTTTTTTTTTTTTTNTTTTTTTTTTTTTTTGCATTGTACAGGCTGATAGATTAAATAACACTGCTCTGCCTCTTCCAAAAAGCAGGTCGTCCAACATTATGTAAGAAAAAAATCCAAACACATGGACCTGTTTCCAGTTCACATGCACACAGAGCTGAGACGAGCGACAATTATAAAGACCTATAAATACACACATCTTCTCAACTTCACCGATCTAAAACCCCACGGAGACATTCACACCCAGAGAAAATATTAAATCATATCAATTATGAACCGGTGTTCGAAATATGATGGAGACAGAGGACATTTTAACGAACACAGAGGAAATTCATCTGACCTGCTGCGATCAAATCGCAATCATCTCCAAAATCCTTCCACGCGTTTTTGCGCAGCAGCTTCTCACCGCTGACTGATCCCGGTTCATAATATTTAACGTGAATAATCCTAAAAAATAATCCAGGTGAGAAGTGAGGAGGAGGAAGGAGGTGAGGAGGGACAGATCAGCGGCAGACGGACCGGCCAGAAGCGTCACTTACCAGAAGTGAAGCGTCTGTTTCCCGTCCTGCTCGGTGAGCTGAGGACATGCAGCGCTGGTCTGTGTGTGTGTGTGTGTGTGTCTGTGCGCGCGCGTGAGTGTGTGACGTGCAGAAAGAACGGATGGAGTGAAACCAACCGGCCAACGCGTGCAGCTCCACCGCGTCAACGTGTCCGGGAGGGGCGGAGCGCAAACACACAGCGCTGTTCCTCCGGTGTGTGTGTACGTGTTTGTGTTTCCAACGGCGTCTGACAAACACACACAAGCTGGAAAACGATTCATTAACGCGTGTACATCAGTTGGAAATGGGCCGTTAATAAATGAACATGAAACGAAGGGAAACAAACAGGCACACGATCACGCAGGAAACGGAGCGACGTGGTAAAACAATTGTCGTGCGTCACCGGCTGTGTGCTCTAAATTAAACTCTCCCATTGGATCACAAACGCACCGCAGCATGTGACGAACGAAACGGCTAATTAATGCTGCGTTTAAGGAATTTCGGAAAAGTAATGATTAACGCAAAATTCTCTCTGCTATTATACTCCAGAAAAATAATGAAGGCGAAGTTTAAAAAAAAATGTGCAAAGACGACCTATTATCAACNCCCCCACTTCAAAATCCTGAAGAATCATGAACCATTTTATTTATCTCCTCATCTGTTCTTTCTTTTCTCCACTCTAGACAAATTATGCTCTCTTCATCATGATTCTTGCCTAAAGATTCTCCCTCCAGATAGCTCTGACCTCAATCAGGTCATGACTTTTTAAAATTTCAAATTATTTGGAGTACACACCTACATATTCAGACAGATGGACTGAGAAGTTGAATGCTTTCAAGTGAATCATTTTTTAGACTGTTTTTATTTACAACAGCATCGAAATATGTTTTGAATATCTAAACCAAACCCTTGGTAGGGGCCCAAAGCTGACATTATTTCCCTCAGTAATATCTGGGGTCAATACTGTTTTCCACCATTTCTTTGTTTTTTAACCACCTGTCATGAAACTCTATAACTGTGTGGAATCTGGTGTTTGCTTTAGCATATTTAAAGCAACTAAAACCCGACTGTGCTAAGATCTAACTAAAAGTCACAGCCAAGCAGTTTGGAGAGTAAAAAATGTCTTGAATAACAAAAAAAAAAAAAAAAAAAAAAAAAAAAGGAACATTTCAGAGTTTGGAGTGAAATAATGAAATAATTAAAATTCTCTAACAAAATAATATTCCTTAAAAAAAATATTAAGAACTAATTCACCTAAAAATGGAGATCCAGGTTCACTTCACGTCACTTGAAGGATCACAGTCCTTCATACTAGACTCCTTCTCCAACCTCTTTTCCTTCCTAAAACTCATGAGATACAGTCAAAAAGTCATTGGGTGGGATTCATAACAAAAAAAAAAAAATCACTGTCACACTAATAAGCACTGTGATAATTGAAGCTCATTCATAAAACTTCCTTTACATTAAGTGCCACACCAGTGCCCAATTAAGGTAGAACTGTTGTAAAAACGAGTGAATATTGGCATGTTAATGAGCTGATTCATATTTAAGAGCCATAATTTGTACTGCTTCATTTGGTGTCAATGCAAAAATGACACATTAAATCAGCAAAGGAAACATAAATTCTGCTTCAGAGCTCCACATTTTAAGCGATTAACGCTACGATAACAGATAAATCCACACATTACTCTCCAGGGTGTGTGATCGCTGTGCAGGCTGTGTGTGTGTGTATGTGTGTGAGACAGACACAGAGTGCAGCAGATAAGACTTGAAGAAGAGGATCAGCACCACAAAAATGTTTGTGAGATCAGATCAAAACTCACCATTTAAATAATCTGACTGATCAGTTAAGTGGTCTTATTGATCAGATTTATTGATCACTAACACGTGTGAGGCAAATAAAGTTTAAAATGTCATCCAGATTTCATACCACTGAAGCTTACAACCAGATTTTTGTGTGACGTGTGTTTTATGACTTGCTTCCCCAATGTGTCAATAAGGAAACGTAGTACCATCTTTTTCAGGTAAAGGCTAAAAAATGCTGTGACAGGCTTTTATGAACAAGGAAACATGGTTGCATGACGATATTTGCTCTAATCGACACTTTAAGTCTTGTGCTAAGCTTTATGAATCCCGCCCAGTATGATATGATATAGGCAAGGCAAGGCAAATGTATTTATATAGCACCATTCAAACACACACAATTCAAAGTGCTTTACACAAAGAAAATGCATTAAAACATTTAAAAGACAATAAAAACAAAATAAAGCAACATTTAAAATCCAAGAGTAAAATAGGATAAAGTAAAAAAAAAAAGAAATAAGATCAAATTAAATAAAATAATGTATAGTGTGGTTATATAAGGCCATATAAGGTTTTTACAAAAAGTCTGACTTCATAACAAAGCTCTGTTAGCTTGGCTGTACAAAATGTGTTTGTAAGAAAGCAAATTCATCTTGTTTTCTCATGTTTCTCAATGTCTCAGATATTAATATGTCAACTATCACACCGACTTTTCAGACTGTTTCTAGCCGCACATAGACTGAATAACTTACTAAGATAAATCACGAGCACTTATCTTGAAAGTAACCCCACAAAGAAGGTTCTTTATACGCTTGTTTTCTGGGATCATCTTAAAACCACACCTTGTTTCTTTAACTCCTGTTTTTTTGCAATGTAACTCTTGTTAATCTCTGAGTTTTTGTCCCCTCACGTACTGAGTCTCTACTTGTCCACTCCATGCTGCCTTTGCCTGGCCAATGACTTGCACTTCCACTCAGCTTAAGACCACAGAAACCACAACTGTTCGAGCATGTCATATCCTGTTAGTGATAACGCTATCCTGGATAAGGGAGAAAAAGAAATCTCGATCCTTTCTCCAACAATGGCCCTTTACATTCTGCCACTCATCGCCGCATAATAAACAAAGGGCTCGTTTTTAAATTTTGATGGTCTGTGCACTCTTGAGTTTCATGAACATCCGTTTCGCGTGTCTGCAATCGTGATACGCAAATTGACAATGAACGTCGGCCAACATTCTGCTTTATGTGAAGACAGAAACATATGGGATCTTACATATTTCATGTCAAGAGGATTTCTCTTCAAATTACAGGCTGTCATACAAATATTTCTCATTCTTTGTCCCAGTGACCTGGCTGAGTGATGTGTTGAGGCAGAGAAAATATTGTGAAAATAAAATAAAAGTGACTGATGGTGGTAGGATAATGAGGTTAAGATACACATTTCTCCAGGTTTCTAAAGGTCACTGATTATAGAAAATGAGATCAGAGTTCCACCATTCAATATTTTTCAGTTTGTTTTTTTTTCAGTTATTGTTTATAATCAAATGTTTATTCAAAATCTTAATGTTAATTGTCTCCAGGCTTATGCAAAAAACATTAAGAGTTTAAACATATCCACAGATTTTTATTTATTTTTTGTTTCTGTGGAAAAGCTTCTGAAAAGACATTTAAACCATAAAACTGAGTGAAATGTTTGAATGTATGTGAAATTCATTTTTTCTCATTTGAAATATCCAAAAAGCATGTTTGTGCACTGATATATCATATGAATTGGGTACATGTGTCCAATGTCCAAAAACTACATGGATGGGTGGTTGGGGGTGGGGTGTGGGGGTGAAATGATCAAATCTTAAACCCATAATTGGGAGAGATTTCAGCCGCTGCCCCCCTGCAGCACGCGGCTGATGAAAAGCTGCTGATCGATGCTTTGTCGACTCTAATGATCCACACTAAGCGAAGCTGAGTGAGTTTAACCCTGAAGTGCAACACACAGACTCTCTCTCTCTCTCTGTATGTGTGTGTGTGGACAGCAGACTCCAGACTCTCTTGGGCTCTGCAGGTCTCATTGGGTTTTACCTGCATGTGTGTGACGTGACGGCAGTAACATAAGAGGACGTGTTCACAGTGGGTGCTTTGAGAGGGATTTTAGTCTGTGGAAATAAGGAGGGGGAATGATGACCTGATGAAGTGACTATTGATGTACTCCAACTGAGGCACGTTATCGAAAATGCTATTATCTATGCAGTCACTGATTGATAAGTTGTCAGTGGTTGATTATCCAGGGTTGTAGATCTTGATTAGAAGCACATCAGACACAATGCATCTCATGAAAAGATTTAGCCAAACAAACATAAGTCAAACAGAAGCGCGTTCATTAGACTGCATACCTCCTCCATGGCTTAACAAGCCTAGACAAAAATATATATCTATGATACTGCTCTGCTTTCAAGTGAGTTTAAAAAAAAAAAAAAAAAAAACAGGTCACAGAATGACTTAAATTAGAGCCTGGAAATCCTGTAACATGGACAGTTTGTCAGGAAATGTTTAATGTTTCATTATCTGAGCTTCATATCCATTCATTATTGATACTGAAAATACTGAAAAAAATGAAATAAAGCTCAGAAGAGGCGATTCAAAATGAGTTTTCTTCTCCTAGAACAGCAGGTGTGTAATCGATGGAAGAGCAGGAAAATTACAAAGATACAAAAACAACGAAACATTACAGGAAGATATGAGCAGTAGTAGTACTAACAGTAGTTGTAATACTAATAGTGATACTTTAGTAGTGACAGCAGTAACAGCACTACTAGTAGATAGTAACAATAGTTGTAGAAGCACTGACAGAAGCAGCAGTAGTAGCAGTAGCAGTAGAAGTACTAGGAATAATAACATAGCAGGAATAGTGGCAGTAGATATTATAAGTAGTTTTAGTAGAAAGAGGAGTACTATTAGCAAAAGAATCAATAATCATAATATTAGTAGTAATAGCAGTAACAGGAATAGTAGTAATAATAGGAGTACTACTGTAGTAAGTAGTTTTTACAGGTATACTTAGAATTGTAATTCTCTTGGTAGCATTAGCAGAAGTAGCAGTTATAATAGCTGTAGTAGTTGTAGTACTGCTGGTGCTGTAGTAATGTTTGTCAGATGTTGTCTGAGACAGCAGGTTGAGGGCGTGGCTTTGTTATTTGGCCACGCCCCCTTCTAGTCCTGATCACAGTCACATGTGAAACTCTGTTCTGCTGTGCACAGGCTTCACATGGCTCCATCTTTAATGTGCGTGTGTGTGTCTCTGTGTGTGTGTGTTTAACTGTGAACATGTGACTCAGATATATTTCAACACAGTTACGTAACTCTCATCCCCTCTCTCTCTCTCTCTCTCTCTCTCTCTCTCTCTTTCTCTCGCTCGCACGTGATGCATGTAAATGTCCAAAAATGACATGATCTGGATGCATAATTTTGAGGGTGACTAAAAGTATATTTGCTTATTTATAGCAGATTGATTTCTAAAGTTATCCGTGTGTGTGTGTGTGTGTTTTCTCTATGTTTTTCTGTTTTCTTCCCCTAAGGTTTCCAGCTGGGCTGCTCTCATATCAGTACATACAGTATATTTTTTAATGAAAAAATTCATAACAAAGTGAAGCCTCGGGGCATTGGCAAGGTAATGGATGCTGGCTTCACATGCAGTAGGACTTTTAAAAACAGTAACTGAGGACATCATTATCTGGAAATCTGGGGGTGGCATCATCACTAAACATTTGCTGACATCTAAACCAAATGAGACTGAGTGGGGGAAAAAAACAAAATATAGAATATTTCTCCTTTAAGGCTCAGGTTTTGGTAAGCAAACACTAAGGAAAATATATTCCAGTTGCATCTGGGTGAGCACAGAACAGTCACAACTCAAAGGCACAATAAACATAAAGCCCTTGTCTAAAACCTCTTTACATTTAGAGCCACTTCCCACATGACTGACTGACTTCAGGTCACTATGACAACTGACTGGATGTATTAATCATTTGTTTTGTGTGTATTGACATAAAGGTGAACAGTATTGATCAGTTTGACACTTTTTGAAGGACTATACCGCCCATTTTGAATGTTTGAGCCTAATATATTCAATTTTCATACATGTTACGTTACTGACAATCATTTCCCAAAAGATAAACCATATTTCAGCTTTCCTGTTATTTTGCAGAATAAATTGATGTTTCACCTGCTAATAGTTATGCAGCCTTATGAAGTCATGGTCGTTTAAATTTTTCGATAAATGCAGGTCTTCTTTTAGGACTATATTCCCCAGTGAATACACACATTCACTCTGTGCTTTTTATTGCGCTTAAACGCTAAAATTATGTAACTTCAGGAAAAAAACCTGAATACAAGTGTTGTTGGTGATGTTGGATTACCTATCCCAAGAATGTTTCAAGTATCAACAAACTGATTTTAATAACGTACCAGAATGAACTGAAACCAATGGCAGTCTGGAAAGTAGGAAAAACATTTTTTAATTCACTGTTCCAGTAGTATGCTTTGGGAAATGATTGTCAGATGATAAATGATAAATGATTACATGTATAAAAATTGAATATATTAGACTCAAACATGCAAAATGGCAGTATGGTCCTTTAAGGAAAGTTTTACACTATGGAATCAATGCTAAAGGAATTTCAATGAAATTTAGCCTGGGGGCTCATTTTTTTAATAGCAAGTTGGGTTTGGTTTTTTGTTGTTTTTTTTTGAAAACATCACTCCACCTCATCTTTCTACTTGCTCTTGTTAATAAAGTTATTTTGAATCAGGAGTTGTAACTTACTATAAACAGGTACTGGCGCCTGGATCATGAACAGTGACAGTCACTGCAAAGTAGTTATGAGTTATTTGAAGAAATAATGAATGAGAACTAAATGAGAAAACACAAACTGCTAATAACTTCCAATCACATCGCAGCAGAATCCAGAAAACGAGAACGCTTTTAAATGCAAGACGTAAATACAAATGCAGATAATTATTTGAACAGAGTGAATACATTTTAGTCGAATGTGCATAAAGGTGTGGAACTTGAAGAACCAGCCACTAAATAAAACGGTTCTCTGAGGACAGCCTAAAAAACCATTTAAGAACGTTTTGTTTTTTTTTTTTTTTNTTTTTTTTTTTTTTTTTTTGTGAGTAGAAAAGTCAATGCTGATGTTTTATCCCACCATTTTGCTCTGGTGTATCACACAGACTAAATACGTTGTGTCCTTGAGTTCTCTTTCCTCCCTGCTGCTCTTTTGGCCTCGTTTCACCACAGTAACAAACGGACAGTAGAGGAAGTGAAGGAAGAGTTTGTTTTGTTTAACTACCTGCAAAAATGTCAGGGGCACCATATGAAAACACGTTTATCTGTGGAAATCGTTATTCAGGAGGCTTCTCGTCAGGGATAACGTGGTTCTGTCCTGCATGTTTTCTCTGTAACAGCACGCATACTGTCATTCCTGTAAACACACGTGCCGCTTGGCTGTCGCTGCAGCTTTTTCTTTGTATGCTGCCACAAAAACACATCATGTGTTTTCTCCCCACCACACACACACAACACCACTGCACACACATTATATCATTCATGACAACACCAGTATAATTTTTTTCTATGATAAAAATGAGTCATTTCACGATACTGTATAATATCATGATGACAAGTTGTCACAGCATGGCAAGAAGATGAAATTAAACAAGCATGCCCAAAAATTTGCAACATCTGTTATTTGGAAATGGTTTGGCTAAAAAATTTTAACTGGCTAATGTCCAACAACGGAAACACAACAAATTTGTTTCTCCACCTGCAGCAGAAATACTCAGGTGAAAACCAAGAAAGTCATAAGTTGTAAGGAGGAGATTTGTGATTTGTGACATAAAACAAGCAGGAAGTGACTCATCAAGGTTCATACGTTAGCTAGCTGTACTCCTTGTGACAGAAAAAGCTCCGCATTTCAGCCAGGAAATCAAATTTTCATTGTCACAATCTGTTTCTGATGGTTTTTACACCATTGTTCTTATGAAACATTGAAGTTTGTCTTGGCCCATCAGCATTCATTTAAAGGCTAAAAATTAGGCTAAAATTATAGGTTAAAAATTTCTTCTGGATTCCAGATCCGAAATCAGGATCAGCTAGATATTATCTATCTGTCCCCCAAGTTTCATCCAGAGCCTTCCATAACCTTTTGAGATATCTTCCTAAAAAACAAACAGTGATCACAACCTCCTTGGCAGAGAAAATAAAGTGAGCTATATTGTGAAATGATGTTGAAGATGATATTTTTACATTTTATAGTTTCCAAGACAACTGGCAGGATGATTATTAATTATGTGCCATCACTGATAACTTTTAAATTATTCTCCTTGGTCTTTTCAAACCAGCCTGACATTTGAGTTATGTTTCATTGTGTCTTATCTTTCTGTTTTCATGTTTTATTTCCATACTGGATATATTTATTTGTACTTTTGTTTTATAGTTGTACAGCACTTTGGTCAACGTTGTTGTTTTTAAATGTGCTTATAAATAAATTGAGTTAATAACAGCAGCATGAAGAACAAACGTGATCTAATATTTCCTGTTTTTGAACACAAACCAAACTGCTGCGTTTAATCGGAGCATCAGAGATGTGTATCGCAGAGCTCAGCAGAGGCTGAATCCTGCAAAAGCTCCTGATTATCAGCCTTTTCACTATCTGAACACAAACACACAGCTTCTTTCAGCTGGAGCTCAAAGCCTGAATGTGAACTAACAAAACCGGCTCCTATAGAGCTTCTCTTACACATTCTGTACTATTTCTGAAGCTGTGTGGTTGCCATAAAGACAAAAATATTCAGTTTGAGTTTAACAAGCAGCGAGAGGTGCATGCTGCACATATGCGATTAAGCTCGCAAGAAATTTTAAAAAATGAAACCAAACTCAGCTTTTTCAGCATTATAATGGCCACTTTTCATAGTACTTTTGCACTAGCTTGGTATTAAAATGCATATATGAGGGTTGATTGATAAGATCTGAGCCTGATATGAGGAAACTATATTTGTATATATATTTTGTAGAAGTAAAATAATTCTGTTTTTTGCACATTAAGCTGCATTCATTTGAGCTGAGTGATTGTAATGTACAAATTCCAGAGGTTTAGAAGCTTCTGGGCGCTGTTCAAGCTGCACAAACCGAGAAAACGTGCAGTTGGCTGCTGGCCATGATTGCGGTTTTGAGATATGTCAGCTCCCGCCCCACTCACCTTATTTGACCCCTCAGATGTTCACCTCATGAAAAAAGGCTTCAGCTAGAGCCTGTTTGCCTCAGATGATGTCGTATCAGCTGTGGAGAGTTTGCAGACAAGAAAATTACTTCAATTAAACTGGGATAAACTGGGATGTTGCGTTGAGAAATAACAACTCGGACATATCTGAATGAGATCTTTCTTTCTTTCCTTGCGTGACTCAGAGTTTATCAACTCTCACACATGTTGTAGACTGATTGCTATCACAATAACTACAGGTTAAAGGCACAATCTGTAATTCTGGACATATAAATTACTGGTACATTCACGCTTGTAATTAAAAAGTGATTTATGGAAGAAAAATATTTATTTTTTTCTTTCTAAGTGGACAGTAATTGAAAATTTAACACTGTTTTACTGCATTAATAACTTAATAGATTCAGTTGCTTCCTAGTGTTCATCCGTGTATTTAAATGGCCTGTCAGTAGGTGTGATGGAGGGGAGATTAAGTGGCCTTTTTCGATCATTCACTTTAAGTGAGCAAACAGAACCCTCCTGCAGCCTCAGAGGTCACACGAGGCTGCAGACGATTCAAACGTTCTCCACTAGAAACAAGAAAATAACTTTGTAATCTAGTGAAATTTGGTCACATTTGCTGCTCATATAAAAACATGATCTCTGCATAATGATGCCAGATGTCAGGATAGGTGATTTACACACACACAAAAAAAGCGGTCTCGTTATCTGGATTCTGCCTGCATTGCCATTGGATTTCAGTAAGCAGGTCATTAGGCGTTTTGCATTTTTTCCTTGTTTCATGCATGAGCCTCATCCATTTTTTTAAGCAAATTAATAACTTTTGTGTGTAGGCTGTCACTTTTTACATTCCAGGTGGAGGTGCCAATTTATGACAAGCCCGCAGCTCCTGATTTAAAATGACTTTTGTTTGTTCTTGTAAACAAGAGCAAGCAGGAAGACGGGTGGGGTGACGTTTTTAACTTCTGGGTGGATTTTATGCTGACTGAGATCCAATAACAGAGCGAACCGAACCACATTCAGATGTGGTCTGGCAGGTTAAATTGCATTCCAGTGCATACAGATCGCATTTAACATGTAAATAGGGTCTAAAAAAAATATGCCAATGGGGCAAGAAAAACTGACTTAATATGATTCCTTGATTTGACATTTAAGTTCCTAGCTTTATCCAAGTTTCATAGAAGCTGTTTTCTTGGATGTCCCAAAAAAAACAAAACAAAACCACCCATCAGCTGATATGATGTCATCCTAAAACCATGCTTGGAAGACGTGAAAGTCTGAGGGTCAAATCAGGTGAGTCGGCGGGTGCGGCAACCATGGACGGCGGCCAACAATACCAAATGTAATCACTGAACTCCAATAAAGGCAGCTGAAGCGTCCAAAAGAATTGTATCACTTCCACAAACAACATTACAGCCTTTTCCTGCGTCTCCAAACACTGAGACTGAATTCTTTCTTTTTTCTATTTTCATTGCATTGAGTTTTGATTACAGCACAATAAATTTGTCTGGGGGGGAGGGGAAAAACAATTTGACTTATCTGACCTGAAAAAAAAAAAAAAANAAAAAAAAAAAAAAAGAAGCATCCAGATGTGCCAAAGGTTTGTGCTGCTAAGCAGAGAGAGAAAGCAGCGAGAGCTCACGTGTCTGACGGAGACTCCGTAACCTGTTTATGTGCAGTGTTATTCACAGCGCTGGCAGGCATCCAGGGCGTCCTCAGGAAACCTCAGATCCTGCTGTTGACATTGGGCCATTTATCCTGCGTGCTGGACCACAACCACTCTGTGGATTCTGCAGACGCAGATAAAAAAAATGAAACAAACAGACACGACTCAATGCTTCATCACACAGAAATGTAAAGGCAAACATATGTTTTTTAGAGATACAGCATTTACTGTGATTTGTTTTGATTGTGTGTGTGTGTGTGTGTGTGGTTTCATTGTTCTCTAGGAGCTTTAAATTCTACATGTACACTGTAAAAATATTTGAAGCAAAACAGAAAACATCCCGCTGCTCCAAAACAGCGAGTGAACTGAAGAAGTACGGATGACTTTGTTCAGTTAGTTCATTGAGGTTATACCATAACGAGATTCATTTAATCTTAGAGGAATTAATTATGTTACTTCTGCAAAAATACTACTACAGCCATTGTTGATGCAAGTAACCCAATGTTGATGGAAGCAGCAAAAACACACATGGAATCAGATATTCTCACATCCATTTTGAGTCACATTCATCTAAATCTGATATAATCTGACTGTGATGCAAACACACAAATCAGATGTGGCTCGTTCTGTGCACTCTGTGTGTGTTATTGTTTTTAATGGATTTAAGAGACGAGGATTGGGAATTGGGGTTATGCTCACATTCTATGTTCTCTTTTGTAATAAACTGGAAAAGTTGAAAATAAGATATCCCAAGCATTTTGACTCCCATGTCATAAAATGCGACACTCTACTTATTCTGCGTATGAATGACGTACCACTGCCGCACACACAGCCAAACTGCAACAGGCTTTAATCCTTCTCCACCTTAAAAATATAATTACCTTCCTGCAGGTCTTTAAAGGAACATACCGGCCATTTTGCATGTTTGAGACGTCCATGTATGTTTGAGATGTACATGCATGTTTGCATGTCCAAGGTGGGTATGGCAGGGAATAAACCACATCACCAACTACAGGGGCAGCAACATCTCAACTGTTAAAGCC
>VXCM01002397.1:0-100690 GCA_014773175.1 Lucifuga dentata
TGTAACAATGCTGCAAGGCATGCTGGGAGAATCAGAGCACAGTCACGTGTGTCATTTAACTCAAAACAATTGATCATTAGTACTCTAAACCACCTTAAACTCCTGCAATAGTTGAGTTGTATTAACTTTTGCAAGGTTTTTAAGGAATACTCAAAAACCTTCCTTCCTTACTCAGTTTTTCTGAGTGGAGTATTGGGATTTACAGTGTACCAAAATATGTGTTTATGTCATTTATTGATTATCTTAAGTTGGTTTGTACTACATTTTGTGGTGCAATGATATGGCAAAGCTGAGTTTCCCAGCTAAAAATTCATGGCGCCTTAATTTTTTTTTATTTCCCCTGTTTTTTTTTTTTTTTTTAAACCTGATAACATAAAAGAGTAAGTTGAATGAACACTGACAACAGTCCTAAACTTTCTACTAGTCAAGACAACAAATGATTTTAAGTTCAGTTTCTGTAAAACTTAGAGAATTGAGTGCAACATCCAAAACTTATCATGATTCTTTGAGTTAAAGAGAAGAAATAAGTTCACATAACTAAAGAAGGCTGTTGTGTTTTACAGTGAAGGAATAAGTGTGATATAAATAATCTTCTCCTCTCTTTTAAGGGCATCTTTTGCTCTTGCTACAGGTCATTTAATGTAAAAACCTGCTGGTCTAAAATGTATATTTCATACATAATACAGATGCACAGTGTGAGGAAGTCATTAGAGATCATATAAAATCTTATCTATTAATCTGCCAGGTCCGGATCTTTATCTGGATCCAGACCAAACAACAGCTGAGTGCTTCAAGAGGCTCATCAAGGACCACATCTGTTCCACCCTCCCCTCCTCCCTCCACCCACTGCAGTTCACCTACTGACCCAGCAGATCCACCGGAGAGGCCATCGCTCAGGTACTCCACACCACACTGAGCCACCCTGTACAGGGGGCATGGTAACTATGGCAACTATATCAGACTGCTGTTCATTGACTACAACTCAGCTTTCAACACCATCGCCCCCACATCCTGTCCTCCAAACTCCAGGATCTGGGACTCAACACCTCCCTCTGCAGCTGGGTCCAAGACTTTCTTCACTAACTCCATTGTGAAGTCTACAGATGGCATAGTGGAGGTGGGCCTGATCTCCCACAGCGGTGAGAGGGCCTACCTGGATCAAGTGGACTTCCCTGAACGTTGACAAGACCAAGAAGCTGGCCAAGGAAATTGAAAAAAGACAAACTACGTTTGAATTTTTACTGCATTGTTGGGGACTGTCACGGAAACGTTTGCTTGCATCTCACTCCTTCAGCTTCCAGCTGCAGCCAATCTGCTCATCTGCACTCCTGTACTTCAGCAGCTACTCAACTGGTGCTCCTCGCCAGATTGTCATTTCGGCTCCTGCTTTCGCTGTGCCTACATTCGATCTCCTTCCGAGTTCCTCCGTTCGGACTTTGCCTGCCTGCTCGGTTTGTCTGGCCTCTCCTCGGCTCTGTTCTCCTACGGGTCGTTTTCTCATTGTTCGATTTTTCCCCAAGTTATCTTATTCCTGTCTGAGTTTCGGGTCTGCGCTTTGTGTTTCATTCTGTGATTTTGCTGTTTTTTCGTGCCACTCATTTTGTTGGTGCCGCCTTCTGTTGATCCTGTGTGCAACGTCACGCGCCATTTTATGTTAATTGCTCAAACATTGACTTTACAGCCTTCATGCTGTTGTATCACACCTTTGTTGTAGATTTATGTTGTTACCTGTTTTTTTCCACTGCAAATCAAGGGGTATCCTCCAATTACCTCTATGTGTTCTGTGTTAATCTTTGTAAAGATTTAGAGTGTAATCTCCAGTCATTTCCTAACACTCTGTATTTGACTTATCTGCTTTTGTTGACTAATGCTATTTTTATGTGTCAGTGCTTGGTAGTCTGATGGGTCTCTGTCCTGTTATTGTTATCTGTTACTGTATATTATTGATGCTGTGTTTAACCTTGTATACTTACCTGTAAGCAATACATTACTGAGCTTTTGATCCTACTCTGTCTGTGCTCTGCATTTGGGTTCTACCTCTCACAGTGACAGAGGACAAAGGATTGCAAAACAAATCAAATTAATAATGTGTAATGATTTAAAAAGGGAACAGTGGTTTGTGAGTGGGTGAGCTTGCAGAGCCCTGTGGCAGCTTTATAAAGTCCTGATACCCGTCCTCTGCAGAAAGAACCGGGATGTGCACGCCACCAGGTGCTCTGTGCACGTGGGGAACATGATGTGGTATTTGTGTCTCTGCAGGTCAGGTGACTTGGCTGTAACGACTCATTAAATTTCATGAATGGCTCGACACGCGTACACAGTTGATTTACTCACACTGTTTCACCTTCCGCCCGCTACAAGTGGCGAGCTTATAGAGCGCCATGGCAATGCGTTGATCAGCTGGCACAGGAGTTTGGTGGCTCAAAGTGAACGGCTCACTGACATGTCCAGTAATGATGCTGAACTCATCAAAACTGCTTTGGACATTCCAAAATGCTTCACCCAAAGCTGCTGCATGAAATCCTCTGAACCGCTGGACAGAAACGCTTGGCGTTTCCACGTGTACACCGCTTGGTGTCGGTTCGCAAAAGCAGCCGTTTCAGCACTCATAAAATGGACTCCATCGATCTCCAGCATCTGTTGGCTTTAACTGGTTAAAGGACAAACATTTGGCATGTTTGAGCCTATTATATACAATTTGCATACACGTTATCTTACTGCCAACCATTTTCCAAAACATACAACCTGGAACGGTGAATTGTTTTTCCTACCTTCCAGACTGCCATTGGTTTCAGTTCATTCGTTATTAATATCAACTTGTTGATATTTGAAACATTCCAAGTATTGATAACCCATTATAGTAAACAATTCGTCCATTTGGGTTTTTTATTTATTTTTTTCCCCAAAGTCAGGTAATTTTAGTGTTTCAGTGCAGTTAGAAGTGCTGGTGATCTGAAAACGTGTCTGGTGGTGCATTCAGGTGCTGCGGTGAACAGTCAACAACAGAGTTTCACATTCGCCATGTTGTAATCACAAGCTGTAATGTTGGGAACTTGAATACAGAAGAAATGTATACGTACACCCACACACACACACACACACACATATATACATATATATATCATGAATTAGATAGCTTATTGCATTAATGCAGCATTAAAATTGTTTTGTCTAACTTTCGAGTCAGTGGGGCTAAACCGTCTCTGTGTTTCTGTCTTTCAGGAATAAATGCTGCTAACTGTTTCTGCTCTTATTAAAACCGAAGACTCCATTCGGAGGAACAATGAAACATCCTCAAGCTTCTTTTTCCAGTCATGTGACGTCAGCCTTCTACACATTTAAGCACCTGGATGACTGAGATGAACCTTAACAGACAGATATACCAGCGTCTACATGACAGCTAGTGAGTGTAACTGTCACGAGAGCTGCTCTGTAATGATCTTGAGGCTCTCTCCCTCGTGGATGCTCCTGTGCGCTTTTCCCCCCTCCCTTCCTGAGTTGTTAGTTCTCAGCTGTAGCTAATCCTGTCATTTAGCGCTCCACTATTTTAGTGGCAGTTTGTCCGGTGTTCAGTGCCTGATTGTCATTCCGACACCGATCAGCTCTCCAGTGCCTCTCTGTACTCCGAGCGTCTCCATCCTTTCGCCACCTGTCTGGTTTGTTTGCTGGTCTTTCTGCTCATTGTTTCCCTGTGAATCAGTTTTTTGTTAGTACCTTTTTTCTCCGTTGTTGGTTGAAACTCTCCCTCGAAAATTATTCGACTTGCTAGTTTTTTTTATTTTCCTTTAATCAAACCTCGTGTAGGTTTCACCTTTTGTTGTTTGTTTTTCCTTATTGTTTGATGTTTGTGTGCCATACATTCATAGGCATCGTTTCATGTTTATCTGTGTATGACGTCAGACGCTGATTTATGTTAATTCCGGACTGGGCGTGTCATTCTTTGTATCGTTATTAGTTCTATAGTCTGGCTTGCCTGTATTAGTTTTTGCTTGGTTTTTTCTGTTTCTCACTTAGTGTATTTAATACAAATTGTTCTTACCAAGCTTTTCTTTGTGGTGTCTGCTTTTGGGTTCTTGATATTATACCTGTTACAGTAACGTGTTAAAATAAAGTGTCCTCAGGTGATCTAAATCAGCTGGAGGAGCGAGAGAGAGAGAGAGAGATCAGTTAAGGACAAATGAACAAACAAGTCCTAGACACTAGCTCCTTCCATTGGCTTTCTCTCAGTCAGCTGAAGCGGTGCAGGGTCAGCAGTCTGCAGCTGCTTGTTGCCTTGGTGATACGGCATGTGATCATGTGATGCATTGTACAGTGTGGTTAAAAAAAAAAATACAAACAAAAAAAACAAACCTGAATTTAATGCTGCTAGCATTCAGCTGAGAGTTAGAAAATGAGAATGTTTGGCAGAGGCTGGAACATTCTGTAGAGTTTGATGGTTTGTGTCTCGTCCCGTCAGGCAGGATCGATGCAACAGATAAATATAATCAGGAAAGAGGCAATTATTGGCTCATTGACACTCATTGTCCCAGTTGTTCACTACCTGACCTCTATTACAATATTTCTCAAGTTTATATTTGATTTCTTACTGCTACACCATCTAAGACAGCAAAATAAAGTAATAATCCACACTATGGGTCTCAAAGCAGATCCACCGAGCGTTGGATTTTAAAAATACAGGCTCTGATTGCAGAACAGCACATGAAGACAGGGAGAGTACCCAGCATGCAGCCATGTTGACTGATGAATGAATCAGAATTCATTCATCAGTCAGTCAGTAAATACAAACAACTACAAACTAAACCAGCTGCAAATACCTTTAACTCACCCACACCATGTTACAACCATTCATACATGACTCATCCATCAACTCCTAACAATACACACACACACACAGATGGATAGGTAGATAGTTGGATAGACAGATAGATTGATGGATGGATAGGAGGGTGTTATCATCACGCCTAGATTTTGTGGTGGAATTTCTGGAACAGTAAAAATGAAGAGACGCCGAGAGTCCAAGCAGTGTTTTATTCTTGCCAGCAAGGGTTCAAGCTTACAGGATACTGTCTGTACGACACCAGAGCAGTTCTGATAAGAAGAACTACGTATGATAAAATGTCCAAGCTTTTATAGTGTGCGTTCTAATGTGTGTGTATGGCACAAGTGTACGTGACTACAAGCATGGATGTTGGTAGAAACTTAGTTTCTGAAAATATGTGTAGGAGCTGTAGTTTCGGGTGAAACAGGAGCAAGGACAGTTTAGAAGTGTAAGATCAAACAGAAAAGAAACAAAGTAATCACACTGTGTACTTGACCTGACCAGTAAGATGAAAAATAGAAAATAAATCTGACAGATTTGTTTAAAGTTTCTCTTGTATTGGTCAGTTTTAGCTGCATACGGTGTGTTTTTCGTCCTGAATATTACAGTTTTTCTCAGTTGCTTTGGTACATTTCTCAGAACAGGATTGAAATTCTCAAAACTACTTGTTCAACCTCCACATCATCTCCTCACTTGTGCACATCATAAAAGCAATTTCTCATTCTTTTGGACAAACTGCAAATGCTTTGGCACATTCATGCAAATGATTATGCACAATAGTCTGCTGTTTCCTACATTCTCAGTTGCTTATGTCGTATTGATCAGAATGTGTTGTACTGGTTCTCTGTTGAATAGTCTTACCCCCCAAAACATACAGGCATTAGCTCATCGCATAAGTCATTACATGCAAAATGGTTGAACCAGTTGTCATAATTTGTCAAACATATTTTATATACATTTCTATTAGATTTTTTTTGTAAGTTGATGAATTGCTGTCAGGTGAATCTGGACTTTCACTAATGAAGGGGAATGTGTGAAGTGTTAGATCAACTAATCTGAAAATCAATCAATCGTGGCCTTACAATGGCTGGTCGAAGGGTGCAGCCAAATGTTGGGAGAACAATCATCGATCATTCAAACATTTCATAGAGAGAACAGGTATGTAATCCAACAATGTGCACTGTACTGTAATACTGTATACTTACTGTAATGCTTCATATCTCATTCCACTTGTATTTTACTGTATAGTATATGGCAAATATACTTTATACAGATACATACTGCACTTATACTGTAACACACATGTATACATATACAGTGTGTGTGTATCTGTCTATCTAGCTATACACATTGCTGTATATATATTCAGATGACCCTGCTGGCTGCCATGGATGCAGCATGTGAGGACATCATGCAGATGCCTGCAGAGGCTGGATAATTCAAAAGATTCTTCCCGCGCTGCATTGAAAGGGAAGATACTGGCTGTGATGTGGATGAGAATCTGTGGCCTCACAGACAGGAACATCAGGAGGCGTAGAAAGACTGCACTGTAATTCATGCAGCACTGCATGCATGCATGTACATGGTGTTTCCTATGTTTACATTTCTAATTTTGTATTTTTTTTTTCCTTTGTGATATGCAGTGCTGCTTTTTCTTTTCTTTATTTCAGTGACGTGGTCTGTCAATAAATTACAGTATAAACAGTAAAGGCGTAAATGGGAATCTTGTCCAATCAACACATACAGTAATGTGTCACTTTGTACTANAAACAGTAAAGGCGTAAATGGGAATCTTGTCCAATCAACACATACAGTAATGTGTCACTTTGTACTATTGAAATCCATATATGTCATACAGCAAAAGTGCAGCCTTGTGCATTTTCAACCACTGTCATCAAAACCTTAGTTTACATCAGGAAATATTACACTGTTATATTGACAACATGACTAAGCATTTTGACTGTCTTGTCTGTAAACAATGACACGAGGACTTGTCATTCCGATGCTCTGACATGTTCACTGACATAAAGATTTACTTTTGAGAGATGAACTNGACTTGTCATTCCGATGCTCTGACATGTTCACTGACATAAAGATTTACTTTTGAGAGATGAACTAAAGAATTCTGAGCAAGTTACAGGCTTTTGCAGGAAATGCATTGTGTGGCGCTGTTTGTACGAATTGTTTCAAGAAATGCACTCACTGTTCTGAAAACGTTAAGGATGATCTGAGAAACGTACCAAAGCGACTGAGAAAAACTGTAAGATTTGGAAAAGGACAGATTGGAAAAGTTCCATAAAAGGGCTCCATTGCCCCAGTAAGTACTGTGTTTGAAATGCAAATACACTCTCAACTCATGATAACTTCTATAGTGGCAGTAAAAATGAGGCCTGTGGTGAACATGAGTCTGGTGATCGTATGAAGCCAACAGTAAGTTGGTTCTTCAGAATTCTCCAATTCTATTGCCTTATGTG
The DNA here is from genome assembly GCA_014773175.1 of Lucifuga dentata. Taxonomy (NCBI): domain Eukaryota; kingdom Metazoa; phylum Chordata; class Actinopteri; order Ophidiiformes; family Bythitidae; genus Lucifuga; species Lucifuga dentata. The sequence continues at coordinate 7,294 of VXCM01002397.1, forward strand.
TTTGAGCTCTCTGTAAGGCAGAGATAGAATCAGAAGCTGCTGAGATAGAATCAGGCCATCATGGTGTGGCCGTGCAGCAAATGGCTGCTTAAAAAATTCCCTCACTTTCTCACCGCCTGTGTGTCATCTCAAGTGTGGCCTAATTGCTCCCTATCTTTATTCTTTTCAGTCATTTCCTTCATTCCAAGCATAGCAGCGCTGAAGCAGGGAAACCCTCTGGCTGGCATTGTGAGTCTCTGAATAGTGTTGTAATAGATGTCATGGCAGCGTTGAGGACAAGCTGGAAGGACAGTAATATGTCCTTGTGCAGAGGCTGAGTTATAGCGCGCATTATGAAGCCATTTGGCCCCAACGCCTCCCATAGTTAACTCCAAGTTTGAGTCCAGCCCTGAAATACGGCACATAAAGCCATCTGTGGCAGAAACAAGCAATCTGCAGATCTCGGTAACTTTAGCCTCACAGTGAGTGAATGAATGAATGAATGATGTCTCACCATGACTTGACTGTGTTGATGTCACATCCATTTGATGCATATTGTTAGGGTTAAAAAACAATTTTTCAGGGTTTGCAAAGGGCATGTTACAATTCAACTGAAAAACAAGTAAAAAAAAAAAAACTGCAAGGGTAGTATGGAAATGCTCCATCCAGCATCACATCAACACATAGATGCATATATTTCAAACAAAAGCTGACAACCTTGAGAGAAAAGTAATGAAATCTTTGGTTGTCAATCCAAAATGCTGGTGTCCTAGAATGCAATGCAGTGAGACATTTCCACTGATTTACAGCCAGAAAGGGCCTGAGACTAAATCTGAGTGTCTGAAATGTTGATCAGAAATGCTGCTACAAGCTCAAAGACAAAGAATCCATTTCAGCTACTGAGCTAGCTAGCAAATGATGCTGCCAAAAAAAAATCAAAAACAAAACTATTATTTACCGCAAGCTCACTTTGCAGAATTAGCATTCCATCCTGCGTTTTCCTCGACACACGCCCGTGCTTTGGCCCAGGCTCCAGCTTTTTGCTGACATGTTTCTGCATGCATGTTGTTTTTCCTGCTTGGCATAATGCTACATTCAGCAGACAATCCGACACGCGTCAAACTTGATGTCATCTGACATGGATGTTATCACACAGTTTGCAGCAGGAATACTTCAGCCAGCATCACATCATGAGAAGAACAGGCTGACAACACTTTTCACAAGTTACATCAGAGTAATAGCATGTTATACAATTCAACTGAAAGTGTTTCTGCTCATATAATGCTGAGTCAGGACCATTACAAGAGGTGACTTCCTGTTCTGTCTGCCTATCTACTGTATCTCTATCTGGCTAGATAGATATCTGGGGTTATGTAGGATGGGATTATGTGCATAACCCTGTTATTTTATTTATTTTTTGTTGTTATTTTTGCATAAAGTTACTAAACGTTGCAGAGCTGCATCAATTAATCACACTGATCATAACTCTGCACACAAACAGTTTTACACATTTCAATGAGCTGTAATGCCTCTCATTGCTGAATTCAGCATTGTACTTTTCATGACATCAACTTCATCGGTACAACCGTTCACAGTAAATGTGTAAATGTTCTCCGGAACACTTTAAAGCGTGAGAAAATCTTCCTGTGTGAAGAATTCCCTCTTCATCAAACGTGAGCAGTGTCTGATTCCTGAGATGAAAACAGACTCCACCTGCTGCCTGATGGTATTTGTTGTGTCCAAGGGAGGTTAGATGGAGTGACCTGAAAAAAAGAACACTGTGACTGTTTAGAGGGATAGCCTAATTACGATTTTAATTAAGAGAAAATGCTGTTAACTCGGGTACAGCCCAGGAGCCTCATCTGACAGACTCATTACCCTTAGTGTCCTGCTCTGAAACATACTACCAGTGAAAACCAGTTCAGAATAATGACGGTGTTGTGATGGATTGAATTCCTGGCATTAATAGAAACGTTCATATTGAAAAGGCTGGATTGATAGCACAATATTCATGATGCTGATGTATTTAAGTGAAAAATGACAAACATTTTTCAACTGCAAATGATTGGCAACATCTGGAATGAAACTTACCTGTCCACGTGAAGCTGCACTAACTTTATATTCTTTTTTTTTTTTTCCACTGTGCAGCTGCAAACAAGTCATATTTCACTCATTTGAAGCTATGAACAGCGGCGAGCTCTCTGTAAATCTGCTGCATGTACGGATGGAGTAGCATCAGCAGTACAGAATGGCAGATTCAGAGCCTCCTCTCATTCTGCAGAGTTATTCAGCGGCAGTCGTGTTGCTTTTCACACGCGGGCTGTCGTGTTCTAAACAGCATCAGCCGTCATTCAAACTCACTTCACTGTGGTTGTGCATCGTGTACGTCATGCAAAGTTTTGACGGTAACAAAAGCAAAACTGTGTGGCAGGGAGGAAGGTGAACAATTCCTGATCTTGGCTTCAGGTGAAGTGGTGGTCAGTCAAACTGCAGAGCTGATCAAAATATAAAAACATTAAAAAAAAAAAAAAAAAAAAAACTTTAAAAAATAGAAGAACGAAAGGATGTGAGTGGTCTGAGTATGAAGAGCTGAAATTGTACTGTAAACATTGCAGCAGGTGGAAAGGAAAAAAATATTCAAGTGTACTTCATGATTGGGAGACTTTCTTTTCTTCCACATTTCAGAATAAAATCAACTTTTTTTTTAGATTCATATATTACATCCCAGTCAAAATAATCTCATTTCTGATCTTAAACCATGAAGCAAATTTTTTTTTTTTTCTTTTACTCATACCAAAAACAAACTCTTCTGCACAATTAACACTTTAATTTTGAATACTTTATAAAGTGAAGCTTTGGAATGGACATTTCTCCACTGTGGCATTGATGCTTTGACTAAAGGCAAGACTTGGGAATGTTTTCCAGACAAAACGCAGTTTGGAGGAGTTAAGGAGGATTCTTAACGCATGTCGGTGTTTGTGTGAATGTCCACACAAAAACTCTGCACAGCTTTCCTCACACTCATGTCTAACTTTCACCAAACAGAGGTTGAAAAACTAAATTACCGGCTACCTGGCGGTTTCATACAATAATTAGAGATGGGTGACACTGCTGATTTTCAATTTGATCTGATACTGGGTGATACTGAGGCCAGTATCGCGATGCTGATACTTCAAAGAGTCTTTTTGCTTACAGGAGAGAGAGAAATCTTCTGTGAAAACCCTTATATATGGACATGCCTAATTAATCGTGCCAAAGATCAGACTGCTTTGCTTTGCTTAACAGCAGTTATTGGAAATAGAGGAATAAATTTAATAAATTTAGACTGATTAAAAATATTTTCTAAGTACTCAGTTCATCAGGTTATATATGTATTATGCTCCTCTTTATAAAATAGACAGCTTCTTTTTTGGTGAAATAACTAAAGTGACTTTACATCAGGTTACCTGGCTAGTACCTGCCTCCCTGAAAGGCTCCGCCCTCTGACGGAATGAGGTTTTGGGTTTCTGAGCTCTCCTCTGATGCCTCTTCATGTTCTTCAACGTGACTGACTTCCAGGTGTTTTACCAGGTTTATAGTGTTGCCACAGTAACATACGGTCTTCTGACACGTCTCACATTTTGCTTCATTGCAGTTTGCCAAGTTAAAATAGCTCCAAACAACACTTTGCTTTCTTTCTGCCGTTTCCCCACAAACAGGCCTGCCGCCTGGCTGACAGCGTGAGGCTGTGCTGCCTGTCAGTCCGCCAGGAGGGAGAGAGAGTAAAAGTGCGCAAAGAAAAGTAGTTCCTTAGCCGTAGTTTAATTTCATCATATGTTCTCCATCATTTACAAAATATTTAATTAAAGTACACAATTACAAAAAAAAAAAAAAAAAANAAAAAAAAAAAAAAAAATACACGTGCATCTTAATTAAAACATGCCAAATCAATCTTTTTATTGTGAAAATCGATTTTGAAAGTAAGCCCATCAGTATTGGAAGAATCAATATTTTGATATTAATCCGCTCGTCCCTAACAATAATGTGTCGGCTTAAATAAGATGAATGCAAGCTGCGGACGAGTCCACAGTGGTGAAAATCACAGTTTCCACGTTGTTCTGTGGAGGAACGCTTTGTGGCCTGCAGCTCAGCGTTCATGAAGTAAACAGCAGACTCTGCTGCTGTTGGATTCAGACATTTGTCCTAATGCTCTGCTTGTTTCTCTCCACCGCTGTGGCTCATATTTGAGACGTGGTGACAGTTTCAGGCCCGCAGACACAATGAAACTCAACACACTACTCAGCTGCAGCTGCCTCTCCTGACGGCCAAAGCATCAGCAGCTTCCACTGAGGCAAAAATCAGCCAATAAAGATGTTCACAGTGGCAGAGAGACAACGTGCTTTTTTCTCTCCTTCATACATCCTCCCTGCCATTCTTGCCCGACATTCTGTGCTAAAAACAAGCTGTCCTCACGTCAGCCGGACGCCTCGTGGCCTCCGCTTTAAAACAAATCACCTACATTTAGAGGAGACGCTTATTAGTTTCTCCTTCAGCTGCTGGAGGAAACTGCATGACTGTTCAACTGTGCTTTCATGCAAACAGATGAAATGAGAACAATGCATGAATAGATAATTTACACTGAAAGATTATCTTTAAATATTCCCTGAAAGGCACAAAGCTCACATCATTTATAATAGGAAGGCTCTAATAACAGCAGCCGTCTGAACATTATACATCTCGTATAAAAAAGAAATGCAAAACAGAAATACGATACGTGAAGAACACACAAAGCAAAAAGCAAATGGTTGTTTTTTGCTCATACTTTGATTATGATCTAGATGCTGCATTGTGATTGGCTGTCAGCTCGTTATGCTGTCAAAGATGTTCTCTTTAGCAGTAAGAACTGATTCCATCCCAGTCTCAGCGTGACCTGCATGTATTTACACCTCACAATGATGTGGTTGTCCTCATCCAGACAACATTCACGATACAGATTGCATTTTCATAGGAGGTATGAACAGAGCCTGATATTAATCCTGCTACAGGAACTTCTGGTCTTTGTGAAGCTTCAGCCAACATTTGCTTTGGATGTTCTCAGTGTTCCCTGCATCTCTTTTCCATATAAAACAGTGTGTAACTGCAGTTTGTGACCTCCAGCAGCTCATCTGAGGCGGTTGTGTCTTATGCATGTTTTATTTTTCACTAGGAAACTGAATGGGAATGAAGTGAAATGTTGTTGGAGTAACGGATGTGAAATCACAGAAAATCAGAATGAAGTCGTGCAACTTCAACAAACAGTAGGAGTGAGAGTCATCTCCTTTCTGAAAACATGACGTATGAAAGGATGAGTGTGATGAGTGTCACACCACGCTGGCAGGAAGTATCATTCATTGCCCTGACCTCAGTGGTAATGAAGTCATTTGAGCGCCTTGTGCTGTCCCACCTCAAAGCCATCACCGACCCACTCCTGGACCCCCTGCAGTTCACCTACAGAGCTAATAGGTCTGTAGACGATGCTGTCAACATGGCTCTCCACTTCATTCTTCAGCAGCTGGACTCCCCGGGAACCTATGCCAGGATCCTGTTTGTGGACTTCAGCTCTGCATTCAATACAATCATCCCCGCTCTGCTGCAGGACAAGCTCTCCCAGCTAAACGTGCCTGACTCCACCTGTAGGTGGATCACTGACTTCCTGTCTGACAGGAGGCAGCGTGTGAGGCTAGGTAAGCATGTCTCTGACTCCCAGACCATCAGCACTGGATCCCCTCAAGGTTGCGTCCTTTCTCCTCTGCTCTTCTCCCTGTACACCAACAGCTGCATCTCCAGTCATCGGTCTGTCAAGCTCCTGAAGTTCGCGGATGACACCACCCTCATTGGACTCATCTCTCATGAGGATGAATCTGCCTACAGTGGGAGATTGACCATCTGGTGACCTGGTGCAGACAGAATAACTTGGAGCTCAACGCNTCTGCCTACAGTGGGAGATTGACCATCTGGTGACCTGGTGCAGACAGAATAACTTGGAGCTCAACGCTCTAAAGACAGTGGAGATGATAGTGGACTACAGGAAGAACCCACCCCCATCACCCTGTGCGATGCCCCAGTTGACACAGTGGAGCACTTCCGCTTCCTGGGCACCATCATCACTAGGGACCTCAAGTGGGAGCTGACCATCAGCTCCCTCACCAAGAAAGCCCAGCAGAGGATGTATTTCCTGCGGCAGTTGAAGTTCAAACTGCCAGTGGCTATGATGGTAGTCTTCTACACCGCCATCATTGAGTCCATCCTCACCTCCTCCATCACCATCTGGTANTATGATGGTAGTCTTCTACACCGCCATCATTGAGTCCATCCTCACCTCCTCCATCACCATCTGGTATGCTGCTGCTGCCACCAAGGACAAGGGTATCAGCAGCGTATCATTCGCTCTGCTGAGAGGGTGATTGGCTGCAATCTACCATCCCTCCAGGACTTGTACACCTCCAGGATTCGGAGACGAGCGGAAAAGATTGTGGCTGATCCCTCCCACCCTGGACACAAACTTTTTGAGACACTCCCCTCTGGCAGGAGGCTGCAGTCCATAAGACCAAAACTTCATGCCACAAAAACAGTTTCTTCCCATCTGCAGTAGGACTCATTAGTCAGACCAGAGACTGGCACTGACCACCCCCCCCCATCCCCACCCCAACTNTCTATAACCATTGGACTCTATGCGCTACATTAACGCACATTCCCCGTATATTATATTGTACATCCTCTGTATATTGTACATTTTATACATTCTGTGTATATTGTACATTTTTTGATCTTATATTTGTATTTATCTTGTATATTTTTCTTTTCCTTCCTGAGCATCATGCACCAGAGCAAATTCCTCGTATGTGAAAACCTACTTGGCAATAAATAAATCTGAAATCGGAAAATCTGAAATCTGAAAAGTAACCCAGGTGTTGTCTGTCTTTGTGGTGGCTTGACGTGTTTCTCTCTGGGCTATGACATTCTGGATGGGAAATAGCAGCCACTCGCCGCTGTCAAAAGAAAACCACGTCTGCAAATTTTGTAATTTCTCTCTATAATTTCTCTTTCTCTCTCTGTATATACAGTATATACACACACACACACACACACACACACACAAGCACATCAATATATACAAGCAGCATTAGGTAACATGTTGTATTGAAAATGATGACAGAATACATAAGACTGTTATTTTGTTTGGTTGTTTATGCTTCAAGGTTTCTTTTTTTCTTTCCCTCCTTCCACCCCTCTTTTAAAAAAGAGAGAAAGGGAAGAGGAATCGGTTTTTTAGGTATCAAAAGAAAAGAGACCAAATCTCTTTGAAGGATTCATTGTTGTCATTTAATTTTTCCAGATAATACTATACTGTTAACAGATTGAACCAGTGGTTTGCTGAAAGTTTTGTGAAAGTTATGTAAAATCATTTCTTTTGCTACTGTCAGTTAGTAAAACTGATTCCAGGTGCTTAGACATGTTTAATGAGGACAATTAAAGCTATTATGACAACTTATACACATTTCTTTTTTCAATCTACATGCCAATGCCAGCCTTTCTGCAGAAACAGGCTGCTTTATCGCACGGAAAAACGCCGAAGACTCTGAGGAAATGAAGAGCGGGCTCACGACGATAAAGCTTCAGCAAAGCTTTGATCCGTACGCATGGGCTTTGAGAACCGCACGCCGGCCCTCCGCTTGGCTCATGAAGCAGAAGCAAAAAGCTCAGTGACTTTGTTTCTTTGTACAGCATGCGACACATAATAAGTATTCAAACAGCCAAACCACAAAATGTCCTCCAGGCATCGATTCACGCTGCTGAAGCTCTTCCTGTGTGTTGGCAGGCATCGTGTTTGTTCCCATTTCAGACAAAAGTTTGAGTCTTTTGAATTTGCACATGTAAAGAACTCATAGAATCAACGTGATGGGCGCCTGCCCGAACATCGCATACGCATGATGTTCTTCTTCCATTGTGCTGCAACTGTTGTCTTGAGTTAATAATGCTGTATATCAGGAAACACGGCGCATACAAACGAGCCAGAAGACGTTCATGGATGCCATTTGATGGGTGATTCTGGCTGCCTTGTCTAGAATATTCCTGTTCTGTGGAGAAAATTGCTTTGTGGTGGAAGCCGTTTATGCCAGTCTTCATCTCCACGCTGGTTTAATTACCTGTGAAGAAGAATCAGAGGAAGACGAGCCAAGTAGATTACAGGAAGGATGAATGTTTTAACTGTTTTCTCTCTGAGCTCCAGCTTCTAATAATCTGCTGTTATGTACAGACGACTGCGAGGAAACAAGTTTCTCTGCAGATATTTGATCGCAATTCATGCAGCCGTGAGTTCACTGAAGTAATGCAATTTGTGAAGGCTCTGAGTTTTACATGAGCTGGATGATCTGCAGACACACATTTTACTGGATTGAAGAAATGCAAAACAAACTTGTATCTACTGCTGTAAAAATAGAATAATTACTCTTGCAGAAAATACCTAATTATCCTTCTATAGAAGACCAAACCTTTTCTCTGAGGTTCCTTTGAAAACTCTCGTATGGCTAAAAATAACCTAAACCTGAGGCCAAAGCTGTTTCTCTCCTCCGCCATGGACTCCAGCAGCGTTATTGAAAGGCTTCGTTTGGCGCTCATCTTCTCTGTTCATACAATTGGAAATCAAAGATTTGGTTCGCTTTTATGCTGAGATGTTGAACATGGATAGTTTTATGGGTATCAAGTTAATGAGGACTTTTATTTTGCTCATTACGTGAGCTGATAATACTGCCACGAGCCCTCTGCATATGATTAGGACCAGCAACTGCAAAAACCAGGTGAGGTGATGCCTCACACCTCAGAAACCTGAAGGTTGAGAAATTCTGCTCACATTTACTTAGAATTCCAAATTGATGTGTTTGGTACATTTTGCACATTCCATTTTCTGTCAACATTGGTTTTTGTTGGGCCAGGCTACTGTAATTTTATTTTGAATGGTGTGTGTTCCTGTTCAGGATAACACACGGTACGTAAACTCAGCGTGTTTGTTGCTCTCATTGCTGATTTCTGCTGCAGCAGCTGAACTCTGATAACTGGTAAAGTTTCTACAAAATGTTGTGATTCCTGATTCATCAGTGGAATCAGATGTTACACGAGTACATGAAGCAAATACTGCATCATACACAACTTCCATGCAGGGATGCATTTACACATAGGTATACATACATACATACGTACATATACGGTATACATATCCTCACCTATGGTCACGAGTAGGGATGACTGAGTACACCATTATCCATACCTGTATCCGTTCAACCAACTAAATTATCTGTGTCCGTACTTGGATGGGAGAGGCTTTACCTGGAAGTGGGTGGGGCTTAACCCAGAGAAGAATCACTAGCTAACTGTCTAGTTAGCCTCGAAGCTCGTAGAAATATGTGTTAGTATCAGTACGTTGCGTGTGAATGTCCACAGTAAATGAATGTGTGTGTATTTAGCTGTGGACTGAGAATAATGTTGAGCTGAATCTGAGAACAGCAACTATAGCTAATAGATGCTACTATGCTAGCATGGACAGAGTGGCTGTGAGGCAAGTGTGGAGCAGCAGCAGCTCTGTGTAGAGAGGAGCTTTGTGATTGGCTGCCTGGACGATCATACAGCCATGTGGACACAGTGCTAGTAAACGCTACCCAATCAGATTGCTTGCTTTAACGAGTATGGATAGTGACATGTTTTACTCAGATGGTACTTGTGCTCATAAAAAATGTGTTATCCGTCATGGATAATGCACTTTTAAGATCGTGGATGCAAGCAGCAGAAATGAGGTTCCTCCGCAGGGTGTCTGGGCTCACCCTCAGGGACAGGGTGAGAAGCTCGGACACCCGGGAGGGACTCGGAGTAGAGCCGCTGCTCTTTTGTATCAAAAGGAGTCAGTTGAGGTGGTTCGGGCACCTAATAAGATGGACCCTGGTCGCCTCCCTAGGGAAGTCTTCCGGGCACGTCCAACTGGGAAGAGGCCCCGGAGAATACCCAGGACACGCTGGAGGGATTACATCTCTTGGCTGGCCTGGGAACGCCTCAGAGTCCCCCAGGAGGAGTTAGAGGGCCTGGCCGGGGAGAGGAAGTGTGGACCAGGCTGCTTAGTCTGCTGCCACCGCGACCTGTATAAGTGGATGAAAATGGATGGATGTACAGTAAACATTAACACACACACACACACACACACACACACACACACACACATCATGCTATATACAGCATTGTTCAGTGGGACTGCTGAATATGTGATGTGTGTGGTGGTTTTGGTGGTAACAGCAGCGTTGCTCTGCACACGTGTGCGTGAGGTCGAGTGTTGGCGTGATGCATGAAGCTGTTTGTGGAGCCCTCAGCATCCCGTTGCCAGACAGCTCCGTCATTACGCCTCCCAGAAGAACGGGGCACACCCCGCCTGAGTAATTTTGCCATCTGTTGACAACGTTTACACGGCAGGTGATTTGTCATCACAAACAGCAGGGCAAAAATTAACAAGCTTATTTATGATCCAAGAAGCATTTGCACAATGAAAATGTCATTGGTCATGTAGAACACAGAACATGAATACATTAAAGGCAGCAGCAGAAATACATTATTATATCACTCAAAACCTAATGTTGTGTCGACGAGTATCTGATACCTGTAAATAATAGCTACATTCCCAGGGCATCAAAAATATTCTTTTATAGATAGAATATGTTAGTATAGAGAACTGAGATGGACTTTTCTGTCTGTGAAGCTCAGTTTCCAGAATTAAAGTCTTGGGAGCACATTGCTATTTGCACTTTCCAAAGAATGTAGCTGAGAAAAAAGGTCAAACAACAAATTGAAATCTTGGCTCAATATTAGATGTAGAGTGAGAGCTGGAGTGTGGAATGACTGTCAAAAAACAAAAAAAAAAATGTGAGGCAGAAGAACATAAAAAAAATAAAGAATCATGCTCAGTACGTCTCAATGGGCATTTGAAATCCGCTGCAATGCTAAGTTATGGGATCGCTCTCAAATGGTATGTTCCCGAGGGAAAGAATCTCATTTTGTATGTATAACTTTGAAAAGGTCAAGAGAAGAGCAGACAGGCGAGAAAAGCGGCGAAGCATCAGGGGATGAGAAAAGATATCAGAGAGAAGAAGAAGAAGAAGCCCAGAACATCGAAGTCACCCAGAGACGCCTTTCAGATTGTGTGTCAGGTGTGCATGCATGTATGCAGTGTGTATCTGTCATGCACATGCAAGATGCACACACGCACGTACAGAGGGATTTAATGAGCATCACCACTCACTAACACAGACTAATCAGACATAATTCTATATTGCTGCAGGGGTAAGCAGTTTTCTGATGGTTTGCTGGTGGTTTTGTGAGGGTTTTCTCATGGTTTTCTGGGGGTTTTCTGATGGTTTTCTAATGGTTTTGTGAGGGTTTTCTGATGGTTTGCTGGTGGTTTTGTGAGGGTTTTCTCATGGTTTTCTGGTGGCTTTGTTTTTTGATGGTTTGCTGGTGGTTTTGTGAGGGTTTTCTGATGGTTTTCTGGGGGTTTTCTAGTGGTTTGTGAGGGTTTTCTGATGGTTTTGTGAGGGTTTTCTGATTGCAGAGACGTGGATTCTGCATGACTCAGGAGGCAGAATGAGTGCCAGCACAGGGAGCTTATAGGAATTAGTTCCACTGTGGGTGGAATCTGGTCTCAAGTGGAATACAAACCATATTCCTTTCTTGAATATCAAAAGAAAAGTACAAAGAAATAAAGACAAAGTTTGATGTATCAACTTCCTGAGGAAATTATATCTTTTCCAAATTCCTGCACTCTAAAATATGAATTCAGTGCAGATTAGCATCACTTAAACACGCTTTTAAACACAATAATTATGGTAATCACTTATAACTAGTTTAAACCCTAAATTCATGAATTCATGGTTAAGTTGTAGCAACAGATCAAACTGACATTTTTTAAAAATTAATTACATAATTTTTTTGATTTCAAGCCACCCAATTAACATGATTGCCTTAAAGAAATGTCCATAACAAGCATTTGTGATGTGACATCGAGACCCTCCCACTCCCACACGTGGGTGTGTCTCTGCTGATAGGGGTGTGTCTCCTGTGGGCATGTCTGGTTGAATGTGGGCTGTCTCTTGGTGTGGGCGTGGCTTTTATCCAAGGTGGCCGTGGGTCCTTAAAAAGTCTTAAATACACATTTACTAATAAAAGGCCTTAAACATTATTAATTTGTCTTAAATTCAGATTGGATAGGTTTTAATTTTTTTTTCTTTTGTCATGTCACTAAGAGAATTTCTGACTAGCTCGTTGAGATGGGAAAATACAAGTTTAATGACAAATAGCTTAAGAATAATGATTACTGGTGATGGTTAAAGCCGGTGCCTGGAAATGCTCATGACGCAAACTGCACTATATGTCGAAGGTGTTTCAAACTTGGAACAATAGGGATCAAAGCATTAAGCTGCACAAGCATTTGCAGCAACGAACAAAGAAAGAGCACTTACCGAATCATCTTCATGGAAGTTTGTGTCGGTGGCTCAGTGTCTCACGTAATTTTGGAGCCATCCAGCCATAATTGTGGGACAAAAAAGAAACCCCTCAGGTCCGTCTCCACTTCTCTAGACATCAAACTAATGTGGATAATTCCTGACATGTCGATCAGCTTCTCCTCAAAACTTGTAGCCATTTCTTTGTTTGTCGTTGGTTATCCATGCACAGGTTTAGTACCATCTGTAGCGTTGCCTTAATCTGGATGACACAATGCTTCAAACCAACACTAAAAATGTGTGCATAAGCATAGTTAATATGAGCCTCACATTAGAATAAATGAGAATTACATTCACATTGTTATAATGTAAAGTTCTGTAATATTAAAAATAAAAAGTTAGGCCTATAATTCTTCTTTATAGTCCAAAAATTGCTGGAATATCTTTTATTTATTTATTTATTATTTATTTCTTTTCCTTTAAAAAACAGTATTATTCTAGTTATTTGCCTTAATTTTAGACCAATGCTCCAAATATTGCATTATTATTATATTATTATTTCACTTTTGGTGTCTAATTCCCCTGCAAGTTTGGTCTTTACCATTGACCATTATTTTAGGCTTTAATTTCATTTAAAGTGGTATTTAAAAGGTCTTAAAAGGTCTTAAATTTAACTTGTTTATATGTGTAGACACCCTGTTATCATGTGGGCACGTTCATGTGGGTGTTTCTATGGTGATGCTGGCATGTCTGTTGTCTTCTATAGGTGTGTCTGTCCTGATGTGGGTGTGGCTCTCTGGTTGTGGGCGTGTCTGTCCTGATGTGGGCGTGACTCTCTGAATGTGGGCGTGACTCTCCTGATTCGTATCAGGCCTGATGTGAGTGCGATTCTCCTGATGTGGGCGTGATTATGTGGATGTGGGCGTGTCTGTCCTGATGTGGGCGTGACTCTCCTGATTTGTGTCAGGCCTGATGTGAGTGTATCTTGGTTTCATTGGGTGGAATTCATGAAGAAAAGTGCCAGACTTCACGTCAGGACAAATAATATAACCATGTCAGACAGACAGAGAGAAACACGTCCACTCATTCTTCTGTCTGGCTGCTGTATGTCTCTCTCTCTCTCTCTCTCTCTCTCTCTCTCTCTCTGAATGTGGCGCATGCAGCATTCTCAGCATGGAGCGCTGCAGGGAAAGATTCATGTTTGGTGACTCTCTTCTTGTGGAAGTAAGATGAAGGAAGATGTCTGGACTAAATGTTGCTGGATTTGTCACTAGGCTCTTTTTTTGGATAAAAAGTCACTAAAAGTTCTGAAAAGTCACAGATCTACTGACAGAACGGCTGCGTTAGCAACACTGAGCATAATGTGAAACGCTTCACACAAACGTTGATTCTCTTTGTTGAGAGTTACATGTTATTTTTTAGTGTGATTTTTCATTAATCAATATCATTTAGCATTAACACAGCATAGTTGGACGTTTCTTTAGAAGAAAGTGAGGCTCAGCGTTTTCTTCTTGACTTCTATGCAACGTTACCGTAAAGTCTGCATCACTGCTGCTTGTTGCTGCTGCAGGATTCACGCTGCTTGTTGTTACACTTGTAAAATGTATTTCTGTCACATTGTGAATATCTGCTGGCAGATAAATCCAAAAAATCTGACACAGAGGTCCAGCCTTTCATAAACTGGAATCTTACTGAAAAGATAAGTCATCTTTGTGTGTGTGTGTCTGTGTGTGTGTGTACCCACACACACACACAAGCTCTGAAATGGGATTTTCGTCATTCGTTCTGAAAAAATCCTCGACTCTTCCAAATGTTTGTCATAAGAAGTGCAGCACGTGTCAGATGCTGCTGTAATTTTCATGGATGCAATTAAAAGAACTGAAAGCCCTTTTCATATGGCGCTAATGTTACGTTTGGAACATTGGTTAATAAATAATAAATGCTGGTTAATAAATAATGCATCATGAGTGATCATTAAAAATCAACTGGAGTTCAACTTTATTTTTCTAGTTGCTGCAGAAGAAGGTGCTGGAAAATAAGAATGCTGTCTAAGCCTGCAGGTGGCCATGATGTCCAAATTCTGGCCTCCCACCGGGATCATTTTGAAGAAGCCAAACGTGCTGCTCAGAACTGTCGCAGCCTAAAATCACTCGCAGCAGGAAAGTGAAATGCCACTTTGAAGAGCTGTGTGAGGATGGAATATTGGCCGACAACAAGAGTGATTTCAGGACAAATGTCTTCACTGTCAGTTTGGACATCGTCATTATCAGCCAACTCTCTCAAAGGTTCACGTCACGCTGGAGACCTCTGAGATGTTTGAAGTAACTCACACAAACTCACTGAAGAAAGTGAGCGATGACGCTCCTTTCCAAGCAGCCAAGCGCCTCAGTGACTGTTACAAAGTTGACATCTCACCAGGTTTTCCTGGTAAAGTCCTTGAATTCTGCAGCTGTTTCAGGTCTGAAATCCCAAAACATCAGTCAGTGAAGGACCAGGCCAAAATGCTCATGGTTGATCACAGGTCTTTGTGATGTCTGCACTGCAATGCTGCTTTTCCTTACATTGCCTGTTATTGTAGCCACAGCAGAGCGTTCATTCTCCAAACTCAAGCTAATGAAGAACTTCTTTAAGGAGCAGCATGGACAGGGAAGACGGAGTGGATTGGCTCTGCTGTCAACACAGAGCACAAGAGCAAGACAGCTGCACTTAAAGACTGTTGTAAATGATTTTGCTGAGTGCACTTCTGATATATATATATATATATATATATATATATATATTATTCTTTTACTTGGGTGAAGTTTGAGGAAATTCTTTCTTGTTGTTATTGCTGCACCTCCAAATCTGTCTGTAGTGTAAGACAAAGTACCGTAAATGCTCAAATAGTGGCTGGGGCCTTTATTTCCCTCAACTGCACAGAGAACCAGGCCTTTATTTGAGGCAGGTTTTTATTTCTTATTCTATGCTCTATAATCTCCATGCTTCTGAGCAAAGTTTCCCGCAGCTGTGTTATAGTTAGAGTATTTAAGTTTTCCTTTAAAACAATTTGGGAACGATGAGTGTGGTGCTGAAAGTAAAGCAGCATCCCTGTAACGGCTGTTTATGGATGTGTGGTGTGAAGCGAAACTGAAACCGAAACTAGAGCTTCATAGCAGCTTTCAGAGTGTCCCACTGCCGATGGACGAACCCAGAACTCATAAAAAACATGGCACGTCACTGTGAATGCCTCCAGGAAGCTTTTACCACTTTACCCACTTTTCTGGGTTGGTGATGACAGCGGAGTATCACTCACTTCTCACCAGGGACAGGCTCCAAGTTTACGGCTTTGTTTCACTTTGAGCCTGGCTGCCTTCAGGCTGAAGGACGATGGCTGGAAAGCGGTTTAAAGCAGTTTAGTATTTCAGACATGGCTGCCGTCATCTGGTGGTTTACCTGGACCAATAACAAACAGACACCAAACCCGCCTTTATTTGAGACCGGCCTTTATTTCTTCCTGCTGACTTCACCCCTGGGTGAGTTAGCTATCTGCCATTATTTGAATACCAGTTTTTTATGAGTATTTACGGTAATTAACTGCCCTGATGACTTTTGTCACAGGATTCAGAATGCTCTTGACCTGAGAATTCTAGGTGGATTATGTGTGTATTTTGTGGTTATCCTTATGAATCACCTTGTGCTCTACACTGGTTTGGTTTTTGTTGTTTGGCACATTGACCTGTATTGAAGCCTTCATGGTCATTATTACCAGATCAGTGACTTTAAGGCTTTGTGCTGTCCATGGCGCTGAGCTCTGTTGGGATAGTGCTATAGTTTAGTTGCTGCTTTCTAAATGAATGATACTTTACATGTGTATTTGCATCTGATCATAAGGGAGAAAGGGCCAAACAGAAAAACTCACCCAGCTCACATGATCAACGTGTTATGCCAATTTCCACTCATGTCGGTTAAAACAATAAGCTGAGGCACAGACTCAGCAAAAATGGACACTTAAAGACTGGGAAAAAAAGTCAATTGCTTTAACAAGCCTGCATCAGAATCGGATCAGAATTTGCAGGGAATAACATGAAATCCATGGTGCAGTGTTGCTGCTTTCTTTGTGTACACTGTTTGCATGCAGCCTACCTGAGGACCAAGGCTGTCCATGGACATCTTTATGGTCACCTGCACAATCATGCCCGATGTCACAAGTCATCTCAAGGTGGTTCCACAAACATAACAGTGAGAATCATGCACAATGCCGCTCACCAGATCTCAGTCAGCAGTGGTGGAAATTCAAATTTCAAGCATGAATTTGTGGCCAACAAATATGGAGCAACTGTGTGATGATGGACAAGGATTCAGCAGCATGACGTGGGGTTCAAAAGTTCAGTACAAGACAGGTGCACTTAATATCAGTCAGTGTGTCAGTCCAGTGTGACAGATAATGGTGTAACTGCTGCTGATCTCTGCTTATTTATTGACATGTCTGCAGCGGCATTCCCAAAGTCAGAATGTGCACCAATGAGCACCAAAATACTATTAAGCACCACTAATAAGCACCAATAATAAAGACCATTAAGCACCAATAATAAACACCATTAACACCAATAATAAACACCAATACTACACACCAATAAGCACCACTAATAAGCACCAATAATAAAGACCAATAAGCTACAATAATAAATAAGCACCAATAATAAACAACAATAATAAACACCAATAAGCACCAATAATAAACACCAAGTATAGCTGCAAGTGGCAATAAGAGGGGGGTAAGCATGTGCAATGACTCAACCAATGAATCAGTTTTTGCAGAGGTCATGTTTGCAGATATTTACCAAGTTTGGTGACAATAGACCTAATCATTCATGAGATAACACAGTTTTTGTCAAATAAGCCACACCCACTCAACTTTGTCAGACAATTGCAACAAAATGGTAAAGAATATCAAAAAAGTAAGAAGACACTTTTTTGTCAATTGAGTCAAAATTGTAGGAGGAGTAGCGAGAAAACAGTTTTGAACAAAAATCAAGATAAAGAAAATCTAGGCAGGGTAGAAGAGGTTGGACAAAACCATTGGATGGATTTAGACCCAAAGAATGCAGAGAAAAAAAGAATTTTAATCCTATGACTTACAGTTCAATAGTTATAGGCAAAAATGTAAACGCGCTTATCACAGTGCCACTTTCAGGCCAATCCATGTAATTTGTTTTTTTTCTGAGTAGAGGATGAGATGTTAAACCAATCTGTTAAGTTTCGTTGCTGTAGCTTTTTATAGTGTTTGAGAAAGAAATGCTTAAACCAAAATTTGCAAAAAATTAAAAATGGCTGACAAACTACGGTTTGGAAAGGGGTGTGGCTTAGATAAATAGATGCAAATAATGCATAATATGATGCATAATAGATCTTAGCCCAAGGACTACAGAGAGAGAAAAAAAAAAAAGAATTTTGGTTCTACGATTTATGGTTCAGAAGTTATTGATGAAAGTTTACTGTGGCTGTTATAGTGCCCCCATCAGGTCAGTTTATAATTCATTTTATGCAGATGTCTTTACTGAACATGTCCACCAAGTTTGGTTACAGTAGACTAATTCTTTCAGGAGATATACCACATTTTGTAGCACATGTGGTAAAATTAACCACACCTACAACTTTGTCAGCCAACTGCAGCAAAACAATAAAGAATATCAAAAATCTAAAATGACGCTTTTTTTCCGGCTTGGTCCAAATATGCCACATGCAAATTTTGGTGATAATTGAGCCAAAACTGGAGGCAGAGATATGAAAAATACTGTTTTGGAAACAATTCAAAATAGTGGAAAATCTTGTCAGCAGAAATGGGCGTGGCTTATATCCTTAGATGTGTATGTATCCAAGGAATCCCAGGAAAAAAGAATTTTGTGTCTAGGACTTACGGTTCAAATGTTATAGACCAATATATGCCAAAATTCTGAATTTGTTATTAAAGCACCACCTTCAGGCTGATCAGTTTACATTTTGTCGCCTGAGTAGCGGTGAAGTTTTTGAAGCTACCTGACAAGTTTCATAGCTGTAGCTTTTACAGTTTCTGCTGCCCAGATACTTTTAGCAGAGAATGAAATCTGATCCGAGCAATAACAATAGGGTTCCCAGCACTTTGTGCTGGGACCCCTAATAAGTACCATTTAGCACCAATAATAAACACCAATAATAGACACCAATAAGCGCTATTAACCACCAATAAGCACCAATAAGCATGCTGACAGTTTCTTGTTAAAAATAATTTAATGAAGTGGAGGTTTGTCTGGTTTTATTCCTTCTTGCCCTTAGAGGAAGATTTTAGTCAGATCAGTAACAGAAACTCAAATCACGCATCAGACCAGCACATTGTCTGCAGTGCTTTCAGAACATCTTCCAGGAGCACTGTTAACAGTTTGGAATTAGGGCAAATGCATGACCAAGGTCAAACGTAATATGAACATGATCTTTCATTAATTTAGAATTTCTGCATACTGTTTTATTCATCAAAGAGCACAGGAAGTTGTGAGCTGTTTGATGGTGAAACCGTGACTGATGTCTCAGCAGTGCATGTGCACGTGCATGGAGTCACTCTCTTGCTGAAGAGGAGAGTCTCTTTTGCTATGAAAATTTCATGAGCATTGTGATGGAGAGAGGAATGCGCCGTGCTTCACTTCTGCCTGCATGCAGATTACAGTCAGATCATCAACAGCACATCAGTCACCAAAATGAGTTATTTCTACTCATTAATTTGTGTCATCGTGACAGAGGGCACTGAAATTGTGTTCATTTATTTTTAATTATAAATTACAATCACACAGTAATAAACCAAAACTGAATATTATCCATAAACTCATTAATGAAAAAAAAAAAAAATCAATCAACAAAAGAGCATTCACATTATTTTACAGGAAAGACAAAATGCCTCAATACAAGTAATTCTTGTGAATAGAGTATGGAATCTGTAAATTCTTATGTTTCATGTGTGTATTCTGATGGACACACGTGCACCATACACTCATAAACACAAACACACGCACACACACACATAAAAACACACATACTGACACTGCTAAGAAGTGTGAATGAAAATGTCAGTAAAGACTAATAAATACATGCAGTAACTTACATATGTACTTGTCATACCATTCTCTGGTTGTTGAAGTACAAAATACATCTGTTCACTTTGCATCCGTAAATTATTGGATAGAATTTAAAAAAAAAAAAAAAAAANAAAAAAAAAAAAAAACAAGAATTTGAATGTGTGATTTGTGAGAATTACAGTTACAAATTGGGAAGTGGGATTTTAACGAGGAGCATGTGATGAAAGCACACAGCCAGTGATGAGAGGATTCAAAGCAGGTGTGATGGAACATCAGTGACACCTGATGGACAGGTGAAGAACTGCAGCCTCATGACTTCACCTTACGTGTTCAACACACATTCAGTACTGGTACTGTCTGATCGTACTGTTACAGACTTTCTGGGATTCTCCTGCTGTGATACTGTTCACTGGAGCCATCATGATCATCATCACCATCATCATCACCATCATCATCACCATCATCATCCCCATCATCATCATCACCACCATCATCATCACCATCATTGTCATCATCATCATCATCATCATCGTCATCATCACCACCATCATCATCATCATCATTGTCATCATCATTACATCACCACCATCATCATCATCCCCATCATCATCCCCATCATCATCATCACCATCATCATCATCCCCATCATCATCACCACCATCATCATCACCATCATCATCATCATCATCATCATCGTCATTATCATCATCATCATCATCATCATCATCATCACCATCATCATCATCATCATCATCATCATTATCATCACCATCATCATCATCGTCATCATCATCCCCATCATCACCGCCATCATCACCACCATCATCATCATCATCACCACCATCATCATCATCATCACCACCATCATCATCATCATCACCACCATCATCATCATCATCACCATCATCATCATCACATCACCACCATCATCATCACCATCATCACCACCATCATTATCATCATCATCATCACTGCCATCATCATCCCCATCATCATCACCATCATCATCATCATCACCACCATCATCATCATCATCGCCATCATCATCACCATCATCACCACCATCATCATCATCATCATCACTCTGTGTGGAGTCAATACCCACACACACACACACGTCATCTTCCAGGATCATTCAATATGTTTCATGATAAGAATTTGTTTTTCCTTTCAGCTGCTTTACTTTAATTAAAAATGATGCTTCTGTTCATATTTTGAATGAAGACTTTATTTTTCTGAGTGAGCCTGTGTGTGGAGGCAGAAGTCCTGTTTGGTGGCAGCGTAAAGCAGCTGAAACGCAGCACAAACTGGACTTTTGCTGTTTGTGAGCGGGAGAGTCATGTGACATGTTGTTTACAGGAATATGTCAGAGCGTGCTGTCCTCTAAAAGACTGTCCTCTAAAAGACTGTCTCAGCTTTTTAGGTGATACATGAAAGACAAAGCAGCGAGACGTAAAACTGCAAAAATAACTTCCGAGTATATAGAGTTAATTGCATGATGATGTTTGATGCCCTTATTGTTTGTGTGTGTGTTACTTAGCAGAATATCTCAAAACTCACAGGTTTCACTTCAATTTGGCAGAAATAAAGGCCAAAGACAAAGAAAAATGCTGAGATTTTGCTGTGAATTGAGGAATATTTAGAGAATTTCAATAATTTTAACATTCTGAATACGTTAATGAAGCTGTGCGCTGATGTGAATGAGACAGAGGCCATTTTTAAAACAAGTTAATTAATGTTAATATTTCTCTGTCACCACACACACACACACACACACACACATATATATATACTGTATAAATACTGTATTATATTACTATTATATATTACTCTGTAATTGCCTATTGTTAAAATAATTCTTAAAGGAGCATATTTGTGATTTTGCATGTTTGAAAACCAGTAAATACAACCCCCACATACATGTTACATTACTACCAACTATTTCCCATGGCATGCTACTGGAGTGGAAACTATAAGAATTGTTTTTCCTACCTTCCAGATTAGCATTGCTTTCAGTTTATCCCACTACACAAGAAAAATTCAACTTGAAGAGACTTGAAATATGATTGAGATAAATAATCCATCACAGCAAGCCAAACGTACTTATTAGGGGTGTTATGATATACCAGTATTGATGTTAACCGTGATATTAAAAAATGAAATATTGATAANTATTAGGGGTGTTATGATATACCAGTATTGATGTTAACCGTGATATTAAAAAATGAAATATTGATAATACACATATGATAATATCATGATATGATATGATATGATATGATATGATATGATATGATAATTAATAATACACATATGATAATATCATGTAAATAATCCAGCGCCTCTTAAATAATTTACATTTCTTTNTTAATAATACACATATGATAATATCATGTAAATAATCCAGCGCCTCTTAAATAATTTACATTTCTTTCCATTCTCTCCTTTTCTCACATTTTTTTTCTGTTAGCTATTTAATTTAATTAATCCAACATGGAGCATTTTCATATCAAGCTGAATTGATGTTGCTGCTCAGCCAGTGACACTGTTAACCTGAAGCTATCATCGCGCTGACGCCTTGCTGCACATGAGCATTATTAGCATTATTATTTTGTATGTTATTAACACTTTATCTGCCTCTTAACTATTGAGGGATTTGGTGAGGCAGCAGTGCTGCAAATGAGTTGATGTTCAAACAAGGGAGCAGCTGTCAAGAGCAACAACCTGAGGGGATTTTATGATGGCAGCTCAAAAGGTAAGTTACTGATCAAAGCCTCGCTTTATTACAGAGTTAAATCGCTTTCACTAAACTAACTAGTGCCTTTTCCAGTTTGGATGAAGTGCTTTCTGCGATCAAATCAGGAACTCCATCCTGATCAGTCATGGCAGAATCTACTGCAAAGGTTCATGCTTAAAGGACCATACCAGTGATCCTGCATGTTTGAGGCCAGTAAATACAACCAGCATACATGTTACGTCACTGACAAGCAACTTCCAAAACATAAAACCATATTTTAGTTTTCCCGCTATTTTTTCAAATCCTCTGATCTTTCAAAATCAAATGATCAGGTGATACAAATCACCTTAAAAATTCCATGTGTCACTTTCTAAACACTTTTGCACATTGGAGAAGGCACGGTCATTTTAATTTCTCTGTAAAAGCAATTTTTGTAGTTTTTCTCCTGGAACTATATTTCCTGGTGGAGAAATGTATTTTCTTCTGTTCAGCTCCATGTTGGATTAGTTAAATGAAATTACTTATACATAAACCCTAGTAGATGTCTGCTTTGCTGTGATGGATTATGTATGTCAGCACGTTTCAGGTCTCTATGAGTTTAATAGCTACTGGAATGAACTGAAGCCACAGTCTGGAAGGTAGGAAAAACAATTTGAAATGTACCACTAAAGTCATATATATTGGGAAATGGTGTCATGAAAATAACATGTATGCGAGTTGTAAATATTGGGCTCAAACATACGCAATCATCGGTATGTTCCTTTAATAATTCACAGGTACACAAAAAGAACTGGCAGAGTTTAATGAAGGTTACAGGCATGTAATCACCTAAATCAGCTCCAATGTTGTAGTAATAATAAGGAATAAAGTCGAAGGTATGATGCTGCTCATGTCAAAGACTGTCCTTCACAAGATTTACTCAAACACACACTCCCCCTTTAACTAAGACTTTGTCCAAAAAATGAGCCAAACAAGTCATCAAGCTCAGAGAAGAAACAGGATGAGGAAAAAAACTACACATAGCGACCAAAAATTACATGATACATGTGCTAAATTTAATTTAATTTATTTTTTAAATACAGTTTGTTCATCCTTCCAAAACCCAGATTGGTTCTGAAATCTAACAGCTAGGAAAAAAAAAAAAAAAAAAAAAAGCTAACAAAGAAGAGCCAAAATATAGATGTGGTGGAAATCATAAAAATGACTGGAAACACTTATTCTAACATCAATAAAATAACATCAGTAACATCAGTAAAAGATATTACTTCTAAAGATGTATCATCATCAAGGTTTCCTAATTACAGCAGACACAAAAGAAAAAATCATTGAATCAAAAGGAAAAATGTGTGTTTACCTGACATTTCTGTTTCTTTGCATTATCATCCATCCTGACTTTATGTTGTAAGAAAACTGAAAACACTGGTTTTTACAGCTGCATCACATCGAATTCTGTCTGTTCATGATTTTATAAACATTTCCTCAAAATCCAGTATGATAGATTTAGTGTCTTGTTAACTTTGGGATCCTCAGTAGAATTTAAAATAAAGTGCGCAGACACTCGTCTGGAGAGTTCCATCATCAAACACGCTGACATTCGTGACAGAACTCACAAGTCATGTCTCTGCTGACCAAACTTCAGGTTACATCTCCATAAAATCATACATCATATCATACATAAAATATCATACATGAAATCATAATCAAATTATACATGAAATCGTTCATCAAATCATACATGAAATCATTCATCAAATCATATATCAAATCATACATGAAATTATTCATCAAATCATATATTAAACCATACATGAAATCATTCATCAAATCATATATCAAATCATACATGAAATCATGCATCATATCATACATGAAATGTCATACATGAGATCATCCATTAATGAAATCATAATCAAATTATACATGAAATCATTCATCAGATCATACAAGAAATCATTCATCAAATCATACATGAAATTATTCATCAAATCATATATCAAATCATACATGAAATTATCCATCAAATCATACATGAAATAATTCATCAAATCATATATTAAATCATACATGAAATAATTCATCATATCATATATCAAATCATACATGAAATTATTCATCAAATCATATATCAAATCATACATGAAATCATGCATCATGTCATACATAAAATATCATACATGAAATCATCCATTAAATCATGCATGAAATCATAATCAAATTATACATGAAATCATTCATCAGATCATACAAGAAATCATTCATCAAATCATACATGAAATTATTCATCAAATCATATATCAAATCATACATGAAATTATCCATCAAATCATACATGAAATAATTCATCAAATCATATATTAAATCATACATGAAATAATTCATCAAATCATATATCAAATCATTCATCAAATTATACATGAAATTATTCATCAAGTCATATATCAAATTATACATGAAATTATTCATCAAATCATACATGAAATTATTCATCAAATCATATATTAAATCATACATGAAATAATTCATCAAATCATATATCAAATCATTCATCAAATCATACATGAAATTATTCATCAAATCATACATGAAATTATTCATCAAATCATATATCAAATCATAAATCAAATCATAAATCAAATCATACATAAAATCTAAGTGCTTGTTGCCTGAGTGTTGCTGCTGAGTTTTATCAGCTGCTGTTATTCATTTTTGAAGAAACCACAATGAAGGAGCCAAAGAAGAAGCTTCACGCTGTCATTCCCATGTCATTCCCGTGTCTTTCCCATCCCTCTTTTCATAGCAAATGGGGGCGTGTTGATGTGTGTGTTAGCTGGAAGGGAGAAACAGAGCAAGAGAATAATTCCTGAATCAACATGTTGACGATTTTTAAACAAGCATGTTTAAAAACTGCATGTAAACTGAGCCCGTAGACATTGTATTTAATATGAGATATGAGGCATTATAGATGATGAAACATGAGCAGCCTGTGTTATAAACACGCCTGACTGATGACTCCAGCTGAACTCTCAGCTGCAGTAAATGTCCTGCTGATAGTTTTGCTGGAACATCCTAATTTGTCTCGTCTGGTCACGGTGGACACTTTTGGAAGACAAGTGTCCGTGAGGAACGTCCACAGGCAGCAGGCGGCAGACAGGTGAAAGATGACAGGCAGCAGGAAGCCACAGTGCCACTTCACCTAAATGAATAGCTGACCTGCTAGCTGCACCGCCGACTGAAGAGTTATGGCTTTAGTGCCGCAGCAGGACGCGCAGCAAACATGGCTAACAACAGAGCGCTGGATGTTTGATGAGGGGATGAAAGCGGAGGGCAGAGGTTAAGATGGATGGATTAGCTTTGTTATCAGGCATCCTCACCGGCTTATCAGCACATCCAACTGCCTCATCCAGCTCCTGGCCTTCTCTCCCTTCTCCTAGTCACGTTTTCAGAAATGAAGGTGACTGGAGGATTTCTGCATTTAAGTTACCTTCTGTTTTTATTCCATTTGTTTATTCATGTTCATTAGAAACTAAAATTACAATTCAGCTTTGGCCTTACACTAACTTATGCCTGACTAGTTTTTTTCTGCTGATCTGGATCAAATATCACCGCTTTTGGTTTAACACAAATTTAAATATTGGCTCTGTACTGAAACAGATTTTCAGCTATTTTAAATCGGCCTGTTTATTACACATCATATAAAATATACCAAAACTGCCCAGAAATACATATTTAGCTGTGTTTTCACATTCCTTTTTAGTTTTAATTGGTTGCCAAATTCATGCATATTTAAATGCACGGTACACGTGCAGTTAAGTGTATTCATCTGGATTCAAGTCCAGATAAAAATATGAATGCAGACAAAAACATTTTCTGTTTTTGAAATAAGAAATTCAGCAGATTTGTGGTGTCTCAGTGGAGGCGTGCGCTCTCATTATGTTTTATTTGTGTCACTGTTTGAAACAAGTGTGTGAGTGAACATATTGTGTTGCCTAATCTTTCTAAACAGTCTGGTGTGGTTTTTTTTTGTAATTATTATAACTTTTTTTTTTTTTTTTTTTTTTTTGCTCATCTCAATATCACATCTGATCTGCTCACATTTATTCCATTTGCTTTGCTTGCAAAAGAACTTTTAACTCTTTACTATCTAAGGTGTTTTTGAGCAATTTCTGCCTAAATGCAAAACTCTACCCAAAAGCAAAGGCTTATTACTGTAATCATATGATAAAGGCAGTCATTTACTTTGTACCAATTGACAGAAAAACCTTTTAAATTTTCAGGAAAATGGCCTGGCTTCAAGTTTAGAGATTCTCAGGTTCAACAATGACAATAAAAACACTAAAAAAATACAGGCAAACAGAGGGTTTTTTTCAAGTTATACATTTTTCAAAATGTTGATTTCAGCCAGCTCCTTGGATTAACTTTTGCGATGCTGCTAAATATGTAAACTCTAATTGCTGAAAGGTTTAGAATGATTGAACAAACTGAAAAAACGTTATGGCATTTGGCACCGTTGGTGTCCCTGTTTTGGCACAAAACGTTTCCAAAGTGTCCAACAGAGAACTGTTATTTTATGCAAGGGCAAAGCTTGACTGTTGCTATGGTAACCAAAGCTGACTGCGCCACCGATCCTTCAATCAAATCCTATCCAATCCTTTCTATCCAAGTCTATCGCTCTCGATCTGGGAAGTGAGGTTATTGAGAAGCAACAAAGCTAGCTTTAGCTCGGAGGCTATCTTGCACTTTAGTTACAGTTATCTCAGGATTGCATCATCATAAAATGTCATGTTTAGCTTCGCTTTCTGTAGATATTCGCATATCTTCATTTTATTGAGAAATGGCGATTATAAAACACCTTGAATGCTACATAGGGAGGAGCGCGCGGTCCTCGGTCTGTCATTGACATTTTACGCACAGGGAATGCATGCCTGTTGCCATGGCTACACAAAAGCTGATAGGGCCACTGACCCATCAATCAAATCCNGAATGCATGCCTGTTGCCATGGCTACACAAAAGCTGATAGGGCCACTGACCCATCAATCAAATCCTACCAAATCCTTCCTATCCAAGTCTATTATCGCTCTCACCCTCAGAAGTTACGTAATCGAGAAGCGACGAAGCTACGCTTTAGCTCAGAGGCTATCTTGTGCTTTAGTTACATTTGTCTTGGGATCACATTGTCATAAAATGTCATGTTTAGCCTCATTTTGTTCAGGTATTCCATAGATATTCATATATCGCTGGTACCGGGCCTCTCTTTCAAAGGGTTAAAAGCATATTTGAGATTTTCCAGAGACATGAAAAGAACAACGCAGAACATTTCAAATCCCTGAGAGGACAATTAATTTTGAGGAATTGAGGGTTTTTATTTTATCAAAGTGGGTTAGTCACGCGAGCAGAAAATCGATATGACGTGTAAATCAAAAATAAATTAGGTTCTTTCTTTTGTTCTCGATGAACAATTATTGCAAATTAATTGCAGGGTAGACTCCATGCTTAAAGTAATGGTCCTGCACAGAAGCGGGACTGCTTTACATAATGTATATAGCACAGCCTAGATTTAAAACAATTTACTTGTGGGGTTAACCAGGCTAATGACATATTCATTTTCTGCAAGGGGAAGCAGCTAGTGCGGAGAGGAAAATGAGCTTTCCATTGTCCATCGGCACCGCAGGGCCTGCCTTCACGCAGCAAAGACTGTGAGGCTGGGATTTAAATGATAATCAGATCCATCTCTCATCTTTCAAAGTCATATGGAGTTCCAATAAACAGTTATTGCTATCTGCTGGATGCTGTTTGAAGGGTTATAAATTAATACATTTAAAAAAAAAATAATAATGTACAGATCTAAACATTTCTAAAATCTAAACTGCTAATCTTTGTCAGGTACAAACCAAAACGTAACCACCTTCATACACACGACCATTAGTTTCTGCTGTGGTTAAAGGACCATACCAGCCATTTTGCATGTTTGAGCTTAATATATTAAATTTTCATACATGTAACATTACTGGTAATCATTTCCCAAAGCGTACTACTGGAACAGTGAATTAAAAATGTTTTTCCTACCTTCCAGACCTCCATTGGTTTCAGTTCATTCTGGTATTAAAATCAACTTGTTGATACTTGAAACGTTCTTGGGATAGGTAATCCATCATCACCAACAAGACGTGTATTCAGGTTTTTTAGAAGTTATGTAATTTTAGTGTTTAAGCTCAATAAAAAGCGTGGAGTGAATGTATGCCTCCACCGGGGAATATAGTCCCAAAAGAAGACCTGCGTTTATGGAAAAATTTAAAGGACCGTGACTTCATAAGGCTGTGTAACTATTAGCAGGAGAAACATGGATTTTTAAGGTGGGTGTATCACTTGAATATTTGATTTTGAAAGATTAAGAGATTTTGCAAAATCAGGAAAACTGAAATACAGTTTTATCCTTTGGGAAATGATTGTCAGTAACGTAACGTATGAATATATTAAGCTCAAACATGCAAAATGGTCCTTTAAGGCAAAACACAGAGTAAACTATATACATGGATGAAATTAATATACTGTTTATGACACATTATTTATACCAGGTGTAAATAATGCATGTAGGGAATTCTCTGATTGAAAACTGATGGAGAATTTAAAATCGCATAATGTAGATCAATTACTCAGAGTAAGATTACGCTGATTTATGCTGATTTCAGTCTGACTATGGTGATGATGATGATTTAAAAAAAAAAAAAAATGATGTACTGCCTTAATCAGATTAGAAGTCAAAATGTTTATATATATATATACTGTATATGTGTGTGTTTTTTATATAATATAATAATGTTATATATATATATCTATATATATCTATAGATATATCTATAGATATATATAGATATATATGACACAGGAACAGACCAATACATTTACTTTTGCTTTTGTGATCTGTATACACACACACACACACACACTCAAAGACACAGACTGAAGGAGGCTGATAGGACTTCAGTTTCATGAGNACACACACACACACACACACTCAAAGACACAGACTGAAGGAGGCTGATAGGACTTCAGTTTCATGAGTTTCTGAGAGGACACCATAAAAACGGCAGATTCACAGCTCTGTCTGTGGGAATTTTCTACAGCTGACATGATGTGATGTACACACACATTGACCCTATGAAAAACTATCTGTTATCTAATCTTCTTCCTCAGTATGGCATTACGCATGGGTCAACTGAAGGCACTTCTTCAAAACTCTTCATACAGGCTGCATCACCAACATGCATCTTGGCCAAACAGTTCATCTGACCTCCAAAACTCACTCAGATCACCTTAACACTTCATACATGTCTCAGAATAAGCTCGTTCCACCTTAACACTTCATACAATTTCTCAAAATAAGCTCGTTCCACCTTAACACTTCATACATCATACGTCTCAGAATAAGCTCTTTCCACCTTAACACTGGCAGCAATTCTCACTCATAACACTGACCTAACCAAACCTCATAACATGCTAACCTAAAAAACACTAACAACAGGGAGCGTTACATACATGATGAACTTTTATCTTTGAAGTTTGAATGATTTTTTACATAAATCAGTATTTCATTATAGCATAAGAATAACACCTTTTTCACTTTATTGAGTGTACTAAAGTCATCTATGTAACACATAAGTATGTATGTCACAAGAACGAATCAGAAATGCAGCAAATTGCTTCAAATGATGATTTACTGTACTTGTGAAAAATAAAAAGTTGAAAAAAAAAAAAATCCTGAAATTCCAGGGCTTGGTTAGGGTTAGCATCCCCAAACCCATCTTCCTGATCCATGTTTCCAAACCAAGTCATTCTGCAGTGTCACCTTTAGCCTGTTTGGTAACAACATTAAAAACACCTGGGAGAATATTGTAAATATTCTGCTAAGATTTTCTATATATTTCTATATGTTTACTGCAGAAATGCAGGAAATTTGCCGTCATCCTGTTCTGAATGTGTTTTTAACAGTTTAGAAAACAGCCTGTTAGGATGTAAAAATGTGCAGCAGATATCAGGTGTTCTGCAGGTGGAGGAGTATGAATGAGTGTAAATTTATTGCCGTATTGTCCGTTATATGGATTTTGGAGAATGTGGTCGTTGATGCATTTTGTGTGAAAGCATGAAAAATGATTGACAGTTTGGTCCTTGTAGACTTCTGTTTCTGTGTGAAGAGTTCTGATCATGTGACTTCAGTTTGGACCAATGCTTGATAGTGATCAAAGAAAAAAAAACAAAAAAAAAACTGTAAGATATGTAAAGTGCAAAATCATCAACTCTTGTTTTAAATAGTAGAGGGAAGTGACTACACATTTAATCAAATCGTTACATGATTTGATTATCCTTATCATCACTTAACCTGCAGACTCACAGCAACACCAGCCTAGCCTGCTTCATTTGGCTAAAGGTCAGCTACACATTGGACAGGTCACCAGTCCTTCACAAGGCTCACACACACACAGCCAATCTACAGTTTCCAGTTCACCTGAGTTGCATGTCTTTGGAGGAGGCAGGAAACCCACACAGACAAGAGAACATGGGAATTCCACACAGAAAGCACCCGGTCGGATTTGAACCCAGGACATTCTTGTTATGAGGCAACAGTGCTAAACACTACGCCAGTGTGCCGCACTACGTCATACTACTAAATATTACATGAGAGAAATAATGATTTTCTTGGCTGGATGCAGCGCAGAGATGAATTATTCACGATGACCTGCCCAGCTTCCTCTGACAACTCTGTTCACATTTTCAACAAGTGGCAAAGAAAAGGCCAAATCTGTCAGATGTGTTTTCACTATTTACACTTTCAGTCGTCAGTTCTTAAACTATTCACCTCATTTTCTGCCAGTCTGATGTTCTGCTTCAGATTTACATTTGATTACNAGTTCTTAAACTATTCACCTCATTTTCTGCCAGTCTGATGTTCTGCTTCAGATTTACATTTGATTATGTAAGCATTACATCAGATTACGTAAACCAGTGAATATTCTGTTTGAATTTAATAAGGTGCAAAATTCTTCTATTCAAAATCCTTCTTTTATTTGTATCTGCCAAGCTCTGTTTGAATANATAAGGTGCAAAATTCTTCTATTCAAAATCCTTCTTTTATTTGTATCTGCCAAGCTCTGTTTGAATAAAAGAGCTTACAAAGAAACTTATTCAGTGTTTACAGTGCAAAGCAGAGACAAAATAAAGACACACCCTTGTTGCTGAATCAGCATGTGATGCTGTTTTGCTGCATTTTTAAACGTTAAGGAATCCGAATGAATTAAAGATGAAAAACTGAGGGATTAGGAATGAGATTTTTCAATTTTTGTCAATTTTTTTTATTTTCCACAGTGAAAGTGAAAACAACCCTTGGTGAAAACTGCTCCTCTGGGTTTACCCTCTACTCACACTGACAAATAAAACCACCTTAAAACTCACCTAAAAGGTTTTAACAAACCAGCTTTGTTTGTTTGTGCATAAGAAATTACAAAATGTCATTAAAATAGCACAAGATGCACATTCAATTTAAATTTTATGGTTCAATTCATATGCACAGGATGACATTTAAACTATCCTTTACTGTGACAGGAATAAATTCATACTTAAAGGACCATGCTGATAATTTTGCATGTTTAAGCTCTACAAATACTTGATGTATACACATTGCGTTACTGAAAAACAATTTTCAAAATATAAAACCATATTTTAGTTTTCCTGTTATTTTGGCAAATCCCCTGATCTGTCAAAATTGAATGTCATCTTAAAATTCAGTGTTTTGCCTGCTAATACACACAGTATGTCTGAATGAGGATGGTCTTTATTTTTTTTTAGTCAAAGTCATCTTTTCCTCGAACTATATTTCCTGGCGGAGGCATAAATTTTTTTCTGTGCTGGCGTTGGACTGGTTACACAAACTTTCTTTTTTCTTCTCCTTAAAGTTAAAGTTCGTAAAGTTTCTTTTACAAAAAAACAACTTATTAATAGCCATTTGGTTCTCTGTGATGGATTATTTATCTCAGCGTGTTTCAAGTCTCAGCAAGTTGATTTTTATGTGAAGTGAAACCAGTGGCAGTCTGGAAGGTAGGAAAAACAATTCTAATATTTACTGATCTAGTCATATGTTTTGCTAAAATGGTTGTCAGTAACGTGTTTGCAGGCTGTATTTATTGCCGTATTGTCCGTTAAGCTGCAGAGATGGTGTTGGTAGTTCCTGTAGGACTCTGGTCAGATTTCCTTTACAGATATCATGCTGGCGTGCACGGAATGACGTGCGAGTCTTAAACAGGCATAAGACGTCCTGTATATCTGAGCATTTGCCCGTTCCATCATTCGTTGACAGACAGCTTTATCAGTGACTGTGGTGACAATGGTAAACCTTGGTTGTGGAATGATGGCTCAGCATCAGATGACAGAGGCCAGTTTCCATTTTCTTATTCCAATAATGGAAGAGAAATTTGTGTAAAAGCAGCTAACTAGCAAAGGTCAGGATGTAAGCCAATCTTTCTTTCTTTGTTTTTATTGTTGATTGTCTTTCTCCCGTTCTATCTGATTTGTCACAACCCGGCTCAAGAGCTGTGACAAATAATTTGGAGGGACGCACAATGCCAGAAAAAGAATTAACTTTAGTTTAAACTAAAGACATGGTACCAAAACATGAAAAGGGATGAGGTGTGGAAGTCAGTAATATCAGTAATGTGAGGGGGTGCATGAGTGAATGATGTGGTGTGGGGGGTTGTTTAAGGTGCAGAAAAATGCCAGACAAAAGCCAAATGGGGTTCAGCATGTGCAGCAGAGAGCCCAACCCTGGATGATGGCAGGGCCTTTTATGAACCAGAAGCACTGGACGCAGGTGCTCTGCATCGGCTCGTCAGCCTCTCAATCAGATCATGGCATTAACATACATCATGCGCTCCAGGCAGAGCAGGGGCCGTCGCAAATTTCATACCATAATCACAACGGTGTACATTTACAGTCTGAATGTGTACCTTTTTACTTTGGAGTGCAGCAAAGTGTGTGTGGCTGCATGGCTGCATGTTTGCAGCAGAAGCATGAACATACAGTATTGCTGCTCATTAGAAACAGGAAGGGTTTGTTTTGGTCATTGAATGTCTCTAACAGTGCAGAGATTTGATTAAATGTTTTGTGTTCAATAATTGCAAAATCAATAAAATCAGTTCACAGTATTTGTACAGCAACAGTAGGAATCACAGGCGCTTTTCCTTCAGTGAGACTCTGTGACTGTATCAGAGTTTCTGTTTCCTTTTTCCGGACAGGAAAAACACCTGATGATATTTTATTGGCGCATCTCCTTCTAAGCTTTTTATTCTCCCTTTCCTATCAGTTATTTAGTCATCTTATCATCATCCCTCCTCCCTCATGATTCCTTAACCCAACTCTTCACGTGCAAAGGAACAAGCTCTTCTGGATCTGACCTTATCAAACAGAGGTCCATGCTGGACTGTTTGGGTTTTGCAGTTTCGTTCTGTTTCATTGTCGGTGATCCACCGTAACAAACCTCCCGGCAGGATGGATCCTCCTCCTCCTGGGCTGCTGTGCTGAGTGCTTTGAAAGGCAACAAAAAGATCTCTCTTCCTCATTTTGATCTGGACCCCATAACCCGCCGGCGGGTNCCCGCCGGCGGGTTTGAAAGGCATGTTTTCTTTAAACAATCGCCAAAATTACACCGTTTGTCATAGCCAGAAACTTTAAAATCAAAATTATCGTCAGGTTTTCAAATTTCCTACGGTCCTTGAACTAACCATTTGCATCTAACACAGAAGTAAGGAAACATAACCAAATCTAAGCTTAAAATAGTGATATTTCCTCAAAATCACTTTATTATAAATGTCTCNAGCAACAAATTCTGCATTTTTTGCCGCAACTAGCAAGCCTGGAGCACCTCTGTTCTCTTTAACAGTCATGTGACAACAATTCAGCGAGTCATTGGCTGAATGCAGACTGCACAGGAACACTAAGCCTACTGTTTATAAAGATTATAGGTTGTAAAAATGTAAATCGTTCAATATGTACAGTCCCTTTTTTTATTTTTATTTTTTTTATTTATTTATTTTTTTTTCCGGTATTGGTAACACTTGTGGGCACTTGGAAAAATGTTGTATATATAGATTACATCTTTTTTCAATTTTTAAAAATAAATTATCAAAGAAACTCAACTTACGCTTTTTTCTTTTTTTTTATGATTTATGACATTATAACTGTGTTATTCTGCACAAAAGACATTTTTGAGTTCTTCCTACATGATTGTGCTGCTTCCATAGAGGTGCAGGACTTACAGCTACAGTGAAAAATGAGCCACAGTGAATAAAAATGTGACAAGAGCAAAAACCACCCAGGAAGTGCTTGGGGTCCAGATTAATTCTTCTAACTTCTGCGAGCCTTTGGCTGGGCCGACTGACAGCAACACTCCTTCTAACGCTGACAGTGCCTTCGCTTGGCGTGCCGCGGGGCAGGAAGTGCCAGGTCTCTCGCCACAGCCCATCTGCAGCCATCTCAGCCTTACCCAGTCCTGTCCAACCACAGTCCAAGCATACTTGTTTGGTGGCACCTGATGATGAGATGTCAGACTCTATAGTTATGATGATTTTTATTAAAGCACATCATCCACTGATGTCTGCTGTGTCCATTTGCAGAAACATCGGCCATCCTCCTGAACGACCTGTGCTCCAACATGTCGTGCATGGCGGGCACAATGACAACAGTCTTCAGTCCCTCCTCCCACCTACCCAATGTCTTGACATACTGTCTTGCTTATGCTAACTGTGAACTTGGTAGCTGTCATACCTGCTCCAACTGAGTTTGATATAAGAACCCACAATAATTATTCACATTTGTCCAGTCTGTGCAGAACAAATGACGTTCAACGCAGACAATCAAGATGAGGTTGGACTTTAACATTTTAATAGACTGTTGAGAGTCTTGGAAAATTCTCTCTCTCCGGTCCCATTCCAACTCAAAGAAAAGCAATAGAAAAGTTTAGCTCTACACCGGTGGTTTTTAAATTATTGGAGTGCCACCAGCCGTGATTTTATTAGCCACTTTGACAGTTTCTGAGCAGGTCTGATCTGAATAAAAGATACAGCCTCTGTCTGAATCCTGCAGGCACCAAGGTTTTAACTTCTTCTCAAAACTGCAGAATGACTGATATGCAGAGAGGTGGGACAGTACAGCATTCATCTCCTAATGCGTACCCATTCCTACTCTGTACCATCAGCAGACTTTTCCCAGCAGTCTCAACAACAGGCCTTTCAGATAAAATGGGTGCATTCCACACAGGAACTTCAATAATCTGCAGGAGATCAAGTCTGATTCCTTAATTACAACCTCGATTCAGCAAGGCCTTTTTAAATGGCCTCATTCTCTTGTAATCAGACATTTATTTTAAATGACCTGCTGGTGGAGGTGTCCTCCTTATTTTGTTTCTTTTGTTAAGCTCAGAAATGTAGGTCTTGATGGTCTTTGCTCTTATTAAAAAAAATATACAGTAGATCATTTTAATTGCATTAAACAACCAGCAAATTGTCCTCTTTGAGGTCCTCAGCTGTAAAACTGGTGCTCAACCCCATTTTTCTCTGCTGTCATTTATCATCACATATATTCTTGATTGAATTCTCAGAGTTTTTACCAGATATTTTTTTTGTTTTTAGCCTGTTACAAAATTGTTATTATCAGAAATTTCAACATCCACATTGATGATGCTGCTGATACTTTTTCAAATATTTATTTTTAGCTATCACTCAGTCTTCTGGAGCAGCAGATTATCTGTTCCTATACACACTGGATTTGAGTTTTACTCTCTAAATATTTCCTCCCCTATTTTAAAAGCATATTTTAACTCAGACCATTTATAGATTATTTTTAACCTTGCTTTTAACGTGACGATAAACACCATGCTCTCGCATTATTAATGAGCAAATACATCAAAGTTTTGCAATATATTTCATCAATGTCATGCATTACTGTCTGCAATTCCAATCTTGATCCGGTTGATCTGATTGATAAGCCAATCGCGATAGCCAAAGCCATGTAACATATACTACCTCACATGCAAACGCTTTGTTCTTTATCCAAAATCTCCGTAGTGAATGAAGAAAATCTGGCTGCTCAGTGACAAAAGTCTGCATGGGGACGTCAAAGTCCTCCCATGAAAAGGGCAATGGGTCCCTCTGTACAAACTCCTCGGCTAGAGAGTCTGCTGAGTCCATTCTGTTCTGTCAGAACAGCTTAGCAATGAGGACTCGGATACAGGCAGCAAACAGGCAAATGTAGAAGAAATCTTTACTTTGGAATGTGGCAAAAATACAGAAAAAGCAGAATGAACTTGTAAGTGAAAAATAATAATCCACAATGGCTTAGGCAGGTTATCAGCAACACCGGTGAAACAGACTGAGATCAGGACCCACGAAACAGTACGAACAGACAGGCAAAAGAATGAAAAGGGCTGAGGCCGAGAATCACAAAACAGGCCCACATCAGGATAAACAGGCAGAAATCTGGCAGATAACTGGAAACAGAACAACTGGAAAAAGTAGAAAACAGGCGAGGAGCTAACAAAGTGAAAGCACGAGAACACAAGATGAGCCATACAATCTGGCAAAGGAACAAAGGAGAAATAACGGCATATATAAGGTGCTTTCCAAATGCACTACAATGTCTCCTTCTCTCCTCTGCTGTCCCAAACCTGGAGGAAATGAGCGGAGGAGCTTTGTTTTCCCCTCTAAACATCTCCTCCTGC
Source organism: Lucifuga dentata (assembly GCA_014773175.1). Classification (NCBI taxonomy): domain Eukaryota; kingdom Metazoa; phylum Chordata; class Actinopteri; order Ophidiiformes; family Bythitidae; genus Lucifuga; species Lucifuga dentata. The sequence continues at coordinate 44,342 of VXCM01002397.1, forward strand.
AGACGATAGATGCATGTATCCTTTCAGGAAGTGTTTTTAAAGGGCCATACCACTATTTTGCATGTTTGAGCCTAATATATTAAATTTTCATACATGTAACGTTACCGACAATCATTTCCCAAAGGATAAAACTTTCCTGCTTTCCAGCTTTCCTGATGTTTTGCAAACTCTCTTAATCTTTTAAAATCAAATATTCAAGCGATACACCCACCTTAAAAATCCATGTTTCTCCTGCCAATAGTTGCACAGCCTTATGAAGTCACGGTCCTTTAAATTTTTCCATAAATGCAGGTCTTCTTTTGGGACTATATTCCCCGGTGGAGGCATACATTCACTCCACGCTTTTTATTGCACTTAAACGCTAAAATTACATAACTTCTAAAAAAAAAACCTGAACACACGTCTTGTTGGTGATGATGGATTACCTATCCCAAGAACGTTTCAAGTATTAACAAGCTGATTTTAATACCAGAATGAACTGAAACCAATGGAGGTCTGGAAGGTAGGAAAAACAGTTTTAATTCTCTGTTCCAGTAGTACGCTTTGGGAAATGATTGTCAGCAACGTTACATGAGTATCATGTAACAATCAACAACAAGGCTAATGGTTGGTATGGTCCTTTAACACTTCGGCATGACCCCGCCCCATCAACGCTTATCAGCAAAGACAAACTCAGGTGAAGTCCTACCTGACAGACAAACATGTCTGCTGATTTATTAAAGCCACAGTCAGTCTGAGATTGTTTCAGACAACAAACCACCGTCCTTCATTAGAAAACACAAATCTGTGACATCATTCATCAACATAAACATTTATTAATGACGTAGGTACAATCACAGTTGGGACAAACTTTCCTAAATATTCCTGCTTGTGTGAACATGGCGATTAAAGGCGACTCAAAATTTGAAATATGTTTGAATAAACAATACTGTTATGCAAAGTATTCTGCTTGAGTTACCAACACAGAAATACATACATTTATGAAATGGAAACAGTTGTTTATTAATAATTATTCATACATGAATAAAATTTGAAAACAATCATTAATATACAAAATAAGTATATAATAATATTTAAAATGACACTGACACACTGTTGTAAATGTATGATCAATTAAATTAAATAGTAAAAGGAAGTTTTGTTGAATTCAGCATCTGATGCTCAAAGTGTAATAATTTAACTCCCCTCTTATTGTAAAATCTCAGTATTAATGTCATGTTGTAGTGTGAGCATCAAATAAAAGCTGTCCTTAGTGCTGTGAAGCTTTGATTGATTTTCTGACACTCAGCATAATGAGAATCAGCTCTGCTAGAGTATCAATGCTGAGGATCTCAGAGGTGGGCCCGAAAAGACATCAGTGCAGAGCTTTTAAGTGGGAACAAAGCACTAAGCTATGAAGAGATGCCTCTCCTATGCCTCAAAATTAGTTTCAAACATTAGGGATGAGCTTATGTTCCATAGTCTTTGTGTAATGAAATCTCCATAATATTCTAGACTTGATAGGAGTGTGTCATGAACTCAGTGAGCATGCTGTAAATGGAGGGTATTCTCCAGTGACTTCATACACAAAGCATCCTAGAATTCCCTTCCTCAGTTGCTCTTCCCAATCCACCTTAATGCTGCCATACATCGCAGAAGGCCTGACAGCTGGCGTGTACACAGTGAAGACTTCTCTTTATAGTCTGAATTTATGTAATTTTGAAGAAAAGGCTCTTTGCTCAGGAACCACAAAGTTATAATAATATACAACCATGATATGTTACTAATGCATCATGGTAGCTGATGCATTAACCATACATGATATGATGTTATATTTATATAAGTGAAGTGTTAGGTTGCCAATGGTAGAGGCAAACAAAGCTGATGAAACCAGAATTGAGGTCTGCAGAGATGATTTATTGGAGCAAAAAATGTGACAAAAAAAATTCCCCAATCAATCTCCAGGAACTATTTATAGTGTAGGAAAAAGTAAAAATTAAAGAAAAGACTAAAAAGAAAAGAAAAAAAATTCCAACAAGTAGGCTATGCCATTTCGGTGTTCCTCCTTTCAGAGTTTAAGAACAACTGAAGGAGTACTTCACCAGCCTTTTAAATAACCCAGTAGCCCTGCCCCGGGATCTACCACAGTCACAGGCCCAAGCTCCCAACATAGAATCCAATCTTAGAGTACTGGTGACCACTGGGGCTAGTCAGGAAACACACACACGGCTCACACATTAGCAACAATTTATGACAACAAGTCATTCACAGTCATTTCTGGGCCAAGTCTGGTTTGCTAAAAAGGATGGCCTCTACTCTACACCTTCTAGAACTCATCTTTTGTATAGTCATACAGACAAAGTTCTAAATTAACTCTCAGGTTAAGAGCAAGTCAGACCACAGGCTCTTAGTGAACATGTGAAGCACTCTTCCACTTCCTGTGTAGAATCTTCCAATAGCTTAGTCCACCTGTAGAGACTGTTTTTTTTTTTTCCCCTTTCCATTCTCATGTTATACTCCCCTGGAAAAACCTAACTTGTAATATTCAAATGCACAAAATCTGGCATTTGTTCCTCAAAAACTAAAGTGTGTGATGTTCCATCAATATGCAAGTAGTCATCATGGGTGCACACACAAAGTAAATCTCTCAGTTTTATCAAACACCCTGCGGTGTTAACCTGGACACATCATCAGTGATGTGACCTGTGGTCACTGGGTGTTTCAGATCTTTCAACCCAGACAGCCTCGCCCAGGTGACCCAGCCAGGCTTGAGCCCACTCTGGGTTGTGTCCAAGTAGCTTGTGTGTTCCACAGATCACCCCGCTTAATCTACAGCCATCTCGATGCCTTTTGCACAGCCTCTAAGATGTTCTTTATGGCTTCTCTGCTGTACAGTCCTGTGAAACTAAGAAGCCTGAGGGCCCTGTGGAGAAACTGGCCAGCAAAGCCTCTCAGACTATCTCAATGGGCTCACATTGAGCCCCTCCAACCTAGGCTACTATGGCAGTCACCCACCAGGTCATCACTTGGCTCTCTTCCATTCTGTTGCCCAGGGAACAGTCAACTCCAGCAGGACAACTTGCCTCATCTCAGACATCAGGGCTATGTCTGGCCTGAGTGTGGTCACTGCAATGTTGTCTGTCAATGTGATCTATCTCCCTAGGCCCACCTTCATCTGTGCTGTAGGACCCTGCCTGGGGTGCTCAGGCTTCTCCCCTGCCTTGCTAAGTGCTGTTGTTTTCTGCAAGAGGTCTCTGTGCAGATTGCATCTATTATTGCCCTCAGCATTGAGTCATGGCACCAGTGACAGAGCCCCTTTCCCAGGCCTTTTGGGCAACTGCTCAGTATGTGGTCCAAGAATCTTCTTTTCTGGCACAGTGGGCAAGCTGGAGTTTCCATCATACCCCAGCAGAAGAGGTCGATAGGAGTGGGGAGGATGTCATTTTATCTGAAATGGCTTGGCCTTCATAGGCTCTAGGCCATCCTGAGGATGGACTGGAGCTGAAACATGTTTGTGATTTGTCCGCCTGAGTCTCGTATTAGAAAGTTATGAGCGGTACCCTCTGAATACTTACTGTTTACTTTGAACAGCTGCATTGTGACCAGGCACCAGTTTCTCACTTCTGTTTATTGGAGTTGTGCAGGCTCTCCTGCTCAATACATATTTCTTGCAAACCTCCATTGCTGCCGCCCTCTTCTAGATCACCCTGATGATTTTCCACAGTCAGTGCAAGATCCTGGGGAACCTTTTGTAGACCATGTATGGTATTCCACTAGGGCCTGGTGCTGAGCTTGTTCTGGCAGCTCTAACAACCTCCTGGACTTCCTTCAGGCTCCTTGATGTTGAACTGGCAGGTTCACACAGATGAGCATAAAAGAAAACAGCACTTAAGGACCAAACAGTACAAACTACCAAAGAAGTTTGCCTATGGGTACATGTCAGAGTGCATCAGAAACTACATTGTCAGTGCTCCTATGCTGCTCCATATGGTAAATATCCAAATTATAGGGCTGTAGAAATAAAGCCCATCTCACCAGATGTTGATCTGGGTTCTGTAGAGGCTTCAGAAAAGTACAAGGATTATGATCTGTGTAGACAACCAAAGGAGACTGACCAGATGTACCTTGAAATGCTGAAGAGCCCAAACAAAGGTGCCTTTTTTTGGAATCTGTCACATGGCACTCTTGGTTTAGGTCCTACCTTACAAATAGGACCCATTTTTCTGCATTAAAAGACACAACCTCATCACATTATTCTGTAAGGTTCGCTGCATGGTGAACCTTACAGAATAATGCAGTGTTGTGAATAATGCAGTGTTGCAGAATAATGCAGTGTTGCTCCAAGTGCAGAACCCCATGGTTCTACACTTGGAGCAACACTCTTTTCGATCTATATGCTTCTGCTCTGATTTTGTTTCTGTTTTGGTATACATTTCCATTCATATGCTGATGATACTCAGATGTATGTTGCCATAAACCCAAATGATCACTCAGCACTCTCTAACCTGTCTCCTAGGATACACCTGAGCTGTCTGTCCTGTCTGGTCTCCAGTGCTCAGCATCTGCCTGAATTTCCTGCTCTGCTTGGTCTCCAGCATTCAGGCCATCCACCCAAGCTGTCCTTTGTTCCTGGTCTCCAGTCCTTAGACTATCTGCCTGAGTTCACCACTTGACCTGATTCCTCTGCACCCAGGCTTGAACATCTGTCCTGCCAATCTTCAGGGCTTTTATCATGTTCCCAGACCAGTTTGCTGCACCCATGCCACTCACTTTTTTTGGTCCTTCTCCAGTCCTTCTTGATCCACCCTGCTCAATATTCTGTGGAGCTCTTACAATTTGTTAAGAACTTTGGAGTGTCACAGTGACAGACCTGGTGAGATGTCAGGAGTCATCCCTTTGGGGGAGGGATCTGCAGTTCATCCTCTATCCACCAGCTGTCACCACCACTGAGTATCTGATGCTGTTATAATCTTTGACAGCATCACCAGTTTAGTGAGTTTTGCCTCTGCCTTTTGGGATTGTCAGCTTGAAGAACTGTGAGTTTATCCTCTCTCAGCCTGGCTTATGTTAGACTGTTTATCTGGGATTACTTGTCTGTGAGTCTGTGATGGTGTCCTCACCTGGTAACATTATCCCAAGGACCATGATAAACTCTGCATTGATGTGATGGTGTTCACTTTGTTTAGCTGGTGCACTGATATCTATAGAAACAACACAAACTAAATCATCGTACACCATGTACCATGTTGTGTTTTTTTTTTTGTTTTTTTTTTTTTCTGAATCAGACCCACTCAGTGTGTTTCATCCAAACACTTCAAAAGCTGATGATAAGCCAAATGTGATGGATGATGCATTACATGGTGGCTGTGTAAGAATAGGCTTTTAAAGCTTGTACAGGCAAAGATAAGTGCAGCTGCTGGATGGATGGATGGCTTACTGGATGTTCTAACAAAGCATTAAAAATATTGGTTAAACTGTGATAAAGGAAACTGGTTTTTATTAAGGAAAAAAGCGTTTCACATACATTATACATACATTTCATGTTGTAATGAAATGTATGTTGTAGTAAATTAAGTACAGTCACTTCAAATGATTAGTTTAACCAGAGGTTTTCAAATGAGACGCGCCTCCCCAGGGGGCGCCAGTGCATTCCAAGGGAGGCATGGAGGGAGAGTTGTTGACCAGAGTTGATAGTTGTCTGAGTGTGTGTAAATTTAAATTTTAGCTTTATCAGTTTGGGAGCTTGTATTGTCAAAGATAAGTTGGATGCTATATATATATAAAAGGTTAGGAGGGAATGCTGGCACACGTTGGTTGCCACTCCTCCTGCATTTGTTTGTTTGTTTTTGTTTCCTGTTTGTGTTTCATGTCCGATTTTTGCCGTAATCCATTTTGGGAATGATGATTGTTTTGTAGAGTTTTTGTGAACTCTTTGCTCTTTGCTGGAGGAACTCTGTTGGGAACTGAGTGATTAAATTTTGTCATTTGCTTGCCGGTGGATGTGGGTCCTCCACCTCCCAGGACCAGGCTGCTGCATCAGGACATGGTTTCAGCTGTGCTGCTCCTCATCTCTTCTCAGGTCCATCAGGGAGAGCAGCTCCTGCAGCTCCTTGAATACTTTTGGGAGGAACACTAATAATAATCAATCCTCCTTGCTTCCTACAATCCTCCTCTGCTGGACCCCTCTCAGTTCCATCCTCTCCTCTCTGAACCATGGTTACAGAGCTTTTAGCTGCAATGCTTCTTGTCTCTGGAACACCATCAACACACCATCAGCTGGACTCCATTTTTACCTTCAAATCACTCTTCAAACTTTCCTGTCTACTCACTGTTCTTTTGCTTTTCATGTTTTTACATTTTTATGTTCTTAATTTTTCCTGTATGGTGTTGCCATTTTGCAAATTCTGATGTAAGGTGACCTTGAGTGTCCTGAAAGGCGTCCACAAATAAAACATTATTATTATTAATTATTATTATTATTATTATTATTATTATTATTATTATTATTATTNTAAAACATTATTATTATTAATTATTATTATTATTATTATTATTATTATTATTATTATTATTATTATTATTTACATATGTATGCATATTAACAGTAAGTGCACATAGTGCATACAAAGCTCAGTTGCATACCAAGCCAATGGTGAGAGAAAAAGAGAGAGAGAGAGAGAGACTGCAGCGCTTTGTCTCTGCCTCTCTCTCTTCATCTGTCTGTCTCTCTCCTCCTCTGTCTCTCTCTGTCTTCCACTGCTTCAATTGTAATGAAATTAATGTAATTCGCTGTGAAACTTCATGGACCTGAACTCGTTGAACCGATGACACCTGCAGCTTCTTGCTGCAGCAGCACAAGCAGCCCATCATCCACATGTTTTTAAGCATCAGGAAGTAATGGCGGTGAAATGAAACTGATGATGTGAGTTTGGGAGCTCAGACACTTCAGACAAATATAATAAGTAAAATATAAACAGGGCATCAGATTAAGTTTGTCACAACTGATAACAGATCTACAGCACATCTGCACAAAGAGTTAAGTGTTTTCTTTACAACATAATAATAATTGACCAATGTAAAGACTAGTCTGACACTTGTAGTTTTAAATTGGTTTAATCATGCAACAGTGATACCAAATGTAAGGTTACAACATTTGGTATCATTGGAAAAGTCTTACTGTGTTTGGTAAAATGATCTCAGTTTCACAATGAATAAAGTTAATCCATTACAGACCCAGTGTTACATGCCACAGAGCATTGTGTACTCTCTCCCCTCTCTGTTGTGGGTGCAGCTTGCTTCAGGCCTCCAGCCACTGCTGCTCTGCTGAATGGCACATTCAAACAAAATTAGCTCTCCGATCCTCCAGTCCCGGCCTTTCTCACCCTATTTAAACTTGCAATGGGAGCGAGGCTGTTGCTTTTGGAAATCTGATGAGGAAGAGGAAGTGTTGAGGTGACGTGAAGTGGTGAGGTGATGTGCAGGGAGTTGGCGGAAGAATTTCTTCAGCTTTTGAGTGGAATGCTTTCTTTTCTTTCAATTCTGGTGATATATTGAAGTAGAATTCTGGTTTTGTTTGGTTTCTGGTACATGGCTTCAGCCATGGGTGGGAACGGGGGATTGATTCAGGGTTGGGAAAACAGTAGGAGAAAGACAGAACCAGGGAAATCAGGGAAAAGGGAGAGATGAGATGCTTCTGTAGAGCAAACAGGAAACAAGCTCATAAAATGGCAGTTATGTTTAAAATTAAGGTTCAAATAGCAGGTGGGTTTAAGAGTGTTAATACCCTGAAAGCAGCTGATCTGTTAAAGCCGATTGGGGACGGAGTGGTTGCATGAATTCTCCCAAGTGGGAACCTTTTGTTGATATGTAGAAATGCCAAGCAACAAGGGAAAGCTAAGAAAAGAGGGAAAAATAGGGGGAAGGAAAGAAAGTGGAAATGTTGATTCTAGAGCAGAGGATTGTGGTTAAAGGTGTTATTTATTGCGTTTGGGCTGACATGACAACACGACAGAGAGTTGGGGGTGGATAAAAGATATCAAGTGATTTAAAGCTTGAAAAGGTGGAAATCTGAATGCTCCAGTGTTGATTCCTTTTGGTGGTGATGTACTCCCGGTTAGGGTGTTTAGTGGATATGTGTCTTACCGAGTGAAGAAGTATGAGACCACCTCTGTGATGCTTTAAATGTCAAAGACATGGCCAGTGTCTTGCAGAGGAAGTCAAAGATGTGCAAAGTGTGGGGAAGATCATGATATTCTGAATGGTAAAATGGTAATCCCAATGTGTTGTAATTGTGGGGGAAATCAAATGGCTTCTTTTCAAGGGTGTTATCATTTACATCAAAGCAAATTCAGGATATTTGCCAAATTATGTAGGTTTCTACCAACTTCAGGCCAACTTGAAAAGCCTTGTCTGACCACAGAGGATGCAGGGAACAACTCTTTCTCTTCTTCTGTGTTTATTTGTTAAAGAAATTAGGTTAATAACCTTAAAGAAAAAAAAAAAAAAANAAAAAAAAAAAAAAGAAAATCAAACACAGTTTTACTACAATATTCCACCATATTCCACAATTTTTAACTGATATTTTTTAAATTTAACTTATTAACTTATTAATTAACTTTTAACTTATTTATTTTTTAAATTTTTTTGATAAGGACATTTCCTTACCAGCAGCGTCTCTGCAGACAAACAGCACTCAGCAGCTTTCCCTCTCCATTGTCCACTCTTCGTGCTGGATGCCGGTCATTAAGCGTCTTTAAGTTTCACTACAGTCCACTGAGTCACTGCTGCAGCTACTCCTCATTTGCCAGTCAACGCCTTTCCTTTGCCTTTCCTCTCTCCTCCAAACTTCAGCTTAACAATGTTAGATCCCAGAGTGGGATCTTCTATTCAGAGGCTTTAAAAAGAGTGGGAGGTCGTAACAGCACCCGCTGCTGGAGGAAGAGCGTCATCAGGCTGGTCTTTGTGTTTTCTTTCATGGCTAATCAGGATGGAATCATAGTCCATTTAACGTTAATAGTAGCCATGATTTACAGCACTAGGGGAAAGAACTCAAGGTCTGTTATCAAATTTGTGGTTGAGTCAGCAATCAGGGTTTAGGGTCTGAGGGACTTTTCCTCTTTATCTTTGCATGACTTTGAGGTCAGGCTTCATCAAGATTTTCTGAAAGAGAAGAAATGGAGCAAGGTGAAGATTTGGATGATGGGGACTTCCTTGATGATCATGATGATGTTTAACTTTGTGGATATTTTTCATTCTTCAGTGGAATGCTAGGAGCTTTATTGCTAGTGGACAAGAATTCAAAAAAGTTATTAGAGACTTTCAATCTAAACCATACTTTATGTGTTCAGGAAACTTGGCTGAAACCTTGTCTTGATTTTCTTATTCCAGGATATGATTGTCTGCATAAAGACAGACTTGATAGACCAGGTGATGGATGTGCAACATTTATTAAAACAGGAATTCAATATAAAATAATTGATATAGATTTGTCTCTTGAATGTTTAGTTACTAACTGTGGAGTTCTCAAAGGAGAATATCTTTAATTAATTTCATGTAAGCTCATATCTGAACTTGAGGAAATATTGAATAAAAACAACTGTTATTTGGGTGGGAGATTTCAAAGCTCATAATCTGAAGCTATGTAAGGGATAGAAATGGCTCTGTTATCGAGAAATTGTTAGTTTCAATTTGGTTATTCTTAATGATGGCAGTCCAACTAGATATAAAATTGGTGAGAATAAAATGTCCTGTATTGATTTAACAATAACCTTTGCAGCCTTGGCTAGAACTGGGGAATGGGATGTTTTGGGTCAGGACACTATTGGTTATGGTCATTTCCCTATTTTAAGTTCATTTGGAAGATCTCTGTTAGTGGAAACTGCTGATAGACCCAACAGATTTGACTTCTCTCGTGTCTCAGTGGGATAAGTTTGAAGGAGTGGCAGCAGCAGGTGAAAGTAAAAGTGAAGGTTATGTAGATGATTATAACAATGCTTTATGTGCAATGACTTTGAGAGTAGCTTCTAACAATCCTGACTCCATGGTGAAATAAAAATTGTGATATGGCAATAAGGAAAAGAAAACAAGCTTTCCGGATGTTACACAAATTCCCTACTCTATTCAACCTCATGGAATATAAGAGAAATAGAGCACTGGCAAGAAAGGTTATTAAAGATGCTAAAAGGGAATGCTGGAGATTTTTTTTGTGGAACATTGGGCCCTGATACTTCCTGTATCAGGGCCCAAGGGTCACTGGGATATCCTGTGCCCTCTAGAGCTGTGTTTCACTTACATCTGCCAGCAGAAAAAGGGTTTATGGTATCTAGGTTATCTTGGCTGGTGTCCATGTACCACAGCATTTTTCAGTATAACGAATATTGTCAGAGGCTCAGTATGCTAGTGCTACATGCTTTGTTGTTTCTCTTTCACGTTCTTGGGGCTGCCTGAGGCACTGACGTGAAGTTGGGGGGGGGGCCCTCAGACGGTGTCACCCGGTGTGGTCTGCACCCCCCCTTGTGACACCTCTGCACATATACGCTTGTTTTCATTTATTTAATCCATTGCATATTAGAAACTGCAGCGATCAATCGTAACTGGGAGATTCCACCATATTTAGTTGCAGGGAGACCTGGGCTGTACTAACCGGGGTGAAGTACGAAGGGGTTTTGGCACGGGATGTCGAAATACCTTCTTACATGAATTGGAGGTTATTAAATACAGATGTGTTTAAGTTAAGGCAAGAGGGAAATTCTGATGATTCAGTCCTTTTTGGGTGGGAATATTTGCTGCCTGACTTAATTGATTTTGGTAACTGTGGTTTGGTCTCAGTAGGAGGAGCTATACCATAAAGGAGTATGAGGGCTGTTCTTAGTAAACTTGAATGGATTCAGGCAAAGGCTCTAAGAATTTGCTGTGGATTCTTTAGATCTACTCCAGTTCCTGCCTTACTCGTGGAAATGGGGGAGTCCCCATTAAAGATCAAGATGAATAAGTTTGGACTGCATTATTGGTTTAAGTTAAGCAGTTCCAATTATAGGTTTTCTGCCAGGTGTCTTCAGAATTCCTGGGGGAATTCTGGGAATTCACTAGGAGGGTGAGGAAAGCAAATTTCTTCAGTTTCATTAAACAAAGTGCAAGAAACACTTGTTTAGGAGTAGAACAGGTGATGGGATTTGTGTGGTCTCCTGTTACCTTTTGGTTTCTCCCAAAACCTCATGTGAATTTTTCATTGCTTGATAAATCTCGTAAAAAAGATGATAGCTTTTCAGTTCATACTGTCAATTAAATCTAATGTGTTCTTTGCAGATCTTACTGATGGGTCTAAGGCTCCACGCTCAGGAAAGATGAGATTTGGGATGTATGTGGATAATCAGATCCGACAAGGTGTCTATCTAATAGACTGTCAGTTTTTACTGCAGAGTTATGAGCAACCTTATGGGCCATGTGGTGGATAGAGGAGGCAAAAGCTAGTAAATCTGTTCTGACTCAGCTGCTGCCTTGTTTGCTCTGGGGAATCGCCCTGACCTGCTGTAGGAGATTCTATGCTGCTTGTATAGAACAGATCAAATGAACTGTCATGTTGACCTTTTATGGGTACCACGACATTCAGGAGTAGAAGCCAACAAAGTTGCTGATAAGATTGCCAAGGAATCTCTTGCAAGGGAAAATGTTGACCTGAAGGTTATGTTAGGAAGACCAGAATGCTTTGGTATTATCAAAGAAATATTACGCAATGAATGGCAAAAAGAATGGAAGGAAGAAAAGAGGGATAGAATTTATTTTACTTTGCAAGATTCTGTTAAAAGGGAAAGATTGTTTTGTTAGACATAAAGGATGATGTCATTCTAACTAGATAAGACTGAGTCATTGTGACCTTTTCAACTGCATGAAACTCATAGGAAAGCATCCAGATAGCTTATGCCGGTGTGGAAGTCCAGAGACAGTGCAGCATGTTTTATTTTCCTGCAGAATGTACAGCACATAAAGGCAGCAACCGTACTTATCAGACCTGGGAGTTTCTTCTTTTTCTTTTAAGTCTTTGTTTTTCTTTGGTGAGGACTGTCTGTGTTCCACTGGCTTGTATCATAAGATATGACTTAAAGTGTCTCACCCTGTGTACCTCTAACTGTGGAGGGCAGCATTACACTATGCAGCATGGAGACTACTGGAAATTCATCAGAAAAAGAAGAAGAAGAAGGTGTTACTTTGACTTTTGGCTTGTAGAGAGAGCTTGTGAATAGTGTGAGACCCTTTGTGTCAGTTTTCTCTCTTTGTGAATTTTGTGGAGATGGACCAGGTAAGTCTGGTGTACCTGTACATTGCACATAGATTACTTTTGTTATACATACTAGTTCAGCAGGTGAGTGCCTTGTACTTTTATTTGGGACCTAATTAGAGTAGAGTGGTTTTGTTTTTCTCACTCATTTGTCACTCATTTGTTTCTAGACTTGAATTTTTCTTAATTGGTTTTAGTAATTTCTTTATGTTGGTGCCCATCACGTGCCCATCGTGCCTCATCTCTCATTCCTCATACTGTTTAAAGCATAGATTAGCCAGCAGAGGCCCTGTGCACTTCTCTCCTCACCAGCAGCTCAATGTCAAATATCACAATCAGACGTAACATCACCTAACATCAACATAACGTAACATAACGCAACATCTTATACGTAGCAATGTAACATAACATCATATACATAACAATGTAACATTATGTAACATGTAACATCATAACATAACAACATAACATAACATCAACATAATGCAACATAACATCATATACGTAATGTAACATAATGTAACTTCATACACGTAACAACATAACCTTACGTAACATCATACACGTAACAACGTAATGTAACGTAACATCAACATAACGTAACATAACGTAATATTACGTAACATCATACATGTAACAATGTAATATGACGTAACATCAACATAACGTAACATAACGTAACGTCAGCAGCAAATGAAAGAAGTGAAAGTAGCTTTAAAATGACCAGCAACAGCCAAATGAAATGATTAGCATGAAAACAGTTTGCCGTGCTATACTTGACTAAATCTGGTGTCAGAGCACCATAACAGATGAAAATATAATCGGCGACAGCACACCGCACGTTGACGGTATTATTCATGTCTGCACCTAGGCCTTATAAACACAACACACAAGTGTGTANACCGCACGTTGACGGTATTATTCATGTCTGCACCTAGGCCTTATAAACACAACACACAAGTGTGTATGTTGATTATTAGTTAAATAAATAATAAGTTCTGCTTACATCATAGGCAAACTCTCCAGGCTTTTTGTTGTGTGAAGTCATCTATTAAACCATTTAGATCGCTGCTGCTAGCATTAGCATTAGCATTTGCGGGTGTCTTATTGCTCAGTGGAACAACTCTAGTGCTTACTATCTTGTCTTTCTTTTTAAAGAAACTGTGTAGTTTTGGGAGATTTGCTTTTTCTTTCTCAGTTGAGAAAGAAAAGAGTTTTCTCTTCTGAAACCCATTTTTGTGTTTGTTGCTTTGTTGCTTGTTCACTTACTTGCTGTCTGAACTCTTCCGTGTGGATTTTACTACGCAGTAGTATCCATGTCCCAGAATTCCATGTGGAAACACTTTACACATTTTTGAACATCAAATCATCCATTAATCCTTAAATTTAATGTAGAAATGTCAATAAGTCAATAAACTACGTACTTGTATATGTAAAAGTGTTTTATGTTATTGTATTGTTATTTATTTGGTGAATGAATGAATAAAGTGACACAATGGAACAGATTAGGCTCACTGACTAATATAAATACTAACCGCTTACCAGTAAACTTTAGTTATAGAATGTTTACTGTAGACTCAGTGCTTGTGATACGTGAGACTTTATGATACAGTATGAATGTAGTAGTGAGATAAAGAGGGGCCCCGTGCATGCAGGCCCCTCTTTATGCAGCTGCATTACCTGCATATGTTAGCTTTGCTGCTGTGGAGGACCATGGTCTTCTAAATAGGTAACCATTGGCTTTAGCCAATGGTTACATATTTATCTAATCATGTTGCATGATAAAGTTCCTGTTTGATCTGAGTATTGAAGGAGAAACAAAAAGAGCAAAATACAGAGTGGAGATTCTTTAATGAAGAACTCCTACATCTCTGTATGCGTAGCCTCTAATTTATTTCTTTATTTCTCTGCCATGGCAGAGTATTCTGATGATGAATTTATTTTAAGATCTTTTATTTCCTGGTTGGAACTCTGCTGAATTGAACTTCCAAATTTGTTGTACATGACTATGATTTATTGTTAATTAGATACTAAATTGTTCCTGGTATTAAATTGGTAAAACTAAAACTAACTTTGATTTCTTCTTGACTTTCCTGTTATGCTAACAACCTTAATAGTTTAGAGAGGATCTGTGGTTTCCACAGTTTTTTTAAGTAGGACTATGTCACGCTAAAGCTTGACAGTCCTACATCTTTGGGCATGTCCCGCAATATTTAAGTCAGGTCTAATCACTGTGTCGGTTATGTTGCACGCCAGTATATGTAGGTTGCTTTAAGTAAGACTTTGGCACCTGGGTGGCCACGCTTAAATAGATGCCTCTGAGTCACCCAGGGAACATCACTTTGCTTTATGCCCACAGACACACTCAAAAACAAGCCTCTGAGCTGATTAGGAGAGAGATTCTGCCCTGAATGAACTTGGCATGAACCTAATAGACACTGAATATATCAGGAAGACATACTGTTTGTCTCTACTGTTGACCCTGATAACAGACTATGTGGCCGTGAGGTTTTAGAATGGCTACTAATCAGTCCCTCAGCAAATGCTGGTACACCCTGTTAGAACAGGTAATTTAGTCCAGGTAAGGAAAGAATTTATGAATGATTATGAATAAATCTGGAGTTCCAACCTCTGAAAAGTCAGACAGTCAGAATCGAAATCATTGTTTTTTCATGGAGTCAGATCATTCAAGCTAAATTTAACCAACAGTTAATATATAAACTATATTAATAATTATAATAATAACCATAATAATATTATTAAAAATGCATGCAGTGAAACCATTCCTCTGGTTTCCGTCATTGGGCCAGGTAGTTTGTCACCTTTCATAATGGTGACCCAGTTCACACACACCTTACATGTTCAATCACCATTCTAAATACCAGAATAAAGCAGTGTGATTGTAACGCAAGCACAATAAGCAACTTCGACCAACAATGCACCCAAAACAATCTGAAATTCAAACAGGAAGGCCTTAATAATGAGATGAACGGCAGTGTGCGCGCATTTTCTCAACTTTCTTCATGCTGCATTTGTAACTTGTAATTCTTGAGACGTGTTCAAGGCGTGTAGAGGACAGTCAGTTTCTCTGCTTCCTCTTTATAGTGTTCATAGATGAGAATGTTGACTCAAGTCTATGTGCTCACAAGGACATCACTTAATGGTTTCCATGTTGGGAAGTCTGATTCCAACACCAAACACCAAAAGTGGCCAACAGCTGCTCTGAGTTCAGCTTTGAGGTCGTTTGCCTGTAATTCCATTATCTGACCTTCCAAAGTGGAACTAATGGAACTAACCATTCTGCTTTGGAAGGTCAGATAGTGGAGTTACATTAATGGAGCAGGGCAGAGTTCTACATCCATATAAAATGACTTCTCTATGACGCTGAAATCACTGAATCTGGCTTCAAACTTCCCCCCCTCAGTTCTTCCAAAGCTGACCGCCGTGCTGCAGCAGCGTTGGCTCAGTTGTGGTTACAGCTCTCAGTTTTGGGAAATGAAGAAGCGATGCTGAAACAAGGTGCTGCTGATAAATCTGTGACTTACCTGATCACTAATGTCTTTGCCGTATCCTCCATCCATCTTGTTACAGTTGAATCAGACAACTGCAGTACCTTAATGTGCTTCAGAATTGCATTGTATTACAGTATTTCCACTGCAGCCAAAAAAACAGTCTTTCACCAATTCTGCATCAGAAAATGGTTTCTTTGCCTTCGTCAAGATCCATGCAATCTCAATGTGTCTGCTAAACGCTCGCCTGTAGATGTTGTTCTGGATGAGCTTAGCCCTAACCCTAACCCTTCCTCAGGTTGTCCTCAGGTGGATATGAATCATTGAAATTTGGAAATTGCATTCCAATTTACAGCATTTAATCCAGAGCAGGTTTGTTTGCAAAGTAAACACAACGGTTTCTACCATGAAGAGCAAATAAAAACTTTTCAGTCTTTCCTGAAATGTTCTGTGTTCATCTTGAATGCTTCGTATCTTCCTCATGTTGCTAGCATGACCACCTGCAGCCTGCCCACTGTTCCCTCTCCTCCTTTGTTGTCCTCTTGGTTTTTTTTGGTTGCATTTTGCTCTATGTCTTCATCTTCCTCACACCCAACTTTTCCTTCATCTGATTTGCAACTTTAATTAGAAAATGATTTGTTTTTGGTTAGAGGGAAGTCACTACCCCAGACAGAGGAGTTTAAGTATCTCAGGGTCTTGTTCACGAGTGAGGGTAGGATAGANTCACTACCCCAGACAGAGGAGTTTAAGTATCTCAGGGTCTTGTTCACGAGTGAGGGTAGGATAGAGTGTGAGATTGATAGACAGATTGGTGCAGCATTCGAGGTCCTACGGACGCTGTACCGGACCGTCGTGGTGAGGAGGGAGCTGAGCCAGAAGGTGAGGCTCTCAATTTACCAATCAATCTACGTTCCTATCCTCACCTATGGTCATGAACTTTGGGTATTGACCAAAAGGACAAGATAGCGGATACAAGCGGCAGAAATGAGTTTCTTCCGTAGGGTGTCTGGGCTCACTCTCAGGGACAGGGTGAGAAGCTTGGACATCAGGGAGGATCGGAGTAGAGCCGCTGCTCCTCCACATTGAAAGGAGTCAGTTGAGGTGGTTTGGGCATCTAGTAAGGATTCCCCCTGGTCGTCTCCCTAGGGAGGTCTTTCAGGCATGTCCAACTGGGAAGAGGCCCCGGGGAAGACCCAGGACATGCTGGAGGGATTACATCTCCCAGCTGGTCTGGGAACACCTCGGAGTCCCCAGGAGGAGTTAGAGGGCCTGGCCGGGGACAGGGAAGTATGGGCTGATCTGCTTAGTCTGCTGCCACCGTGACCCAGACCTGGNTTAGAGGGCCTGGCCGGGGACAGGGAAGTATGGGCTGATCTGCTTAGTCTGCTGCCACCGTGACCCAGACCTGGATAAGCGGAGGATAATGGATGGATGGATGGATTTGTTTTTGATCTGTTGGACTAGTTAGCATAACAAACGAGGGAGTGGCATTGCCAGATTGGTTCTATATTCATTTTTTAGTCAATCAAGCTAATATTTATTGACCTGCAATAGTGCCTCAGTGAGGCGCAGGTCATCAAAACTGGTAACCTTGCAGGTGACTAGCAGCAGGCTCCCACAGGCTGTTTTTTATTGTCCAATTTATGTGCCGCATTATAACAAATTAAAAACTGCTGTGAATTAAAGCTTGGAGCATGTGGCTTGGAGCCGTGCAATGAGTACCGCATGAATACCGCTTTACAACATTGCTCAGATTTAATACTGATGAAATGTACTGTCAGAATGAAACACGTCTTATTTTTAGTGTGACAGTGTGTTTAATGAATCACTTTCCTGATGTGTAAATAAGAAGTACCGCAGTAACGCCTCTTTAAAGGAAAACACAAACAGATGTTTCTGAATGAGGGAGCATTGCTGACGCCTGCTGCTGTGGTTTAAACCTCACTGCACAGTAAATCACCTCTGTTAGCACATGTAAGACCCTTTGTTTTAAGCTGGTATTGATCAGACAACCTTCCTTATTCTGGACTACATGGCTACATGGCAGAGCCAAATATGTGCTGTTACTGAAGTGTTTTTAGCTTCATCTGTTTCTGAGTTTGTGCTTTGATGAAGAGGAACACGTTTAAAGGCTGCAGAGTTCATTAAATGACACGGTGTGAGTATGGCTTACTAATGGAGCTGGACATATAGTTTGTCCTTGGTGTGGCTGCTGTAGAAAGGTCATGGGGTCATTAAAATCATAACAGCTTATCCCATGTGACCATGACTGTCCTCAGCAAATATTATGGCATTGTTCTTGTTTCTTAATTTGACTATTAGATATCGAAAGTGCAAAGTGTGCATTTTAACAAGAGAGAGAAAGAGAGAAAAAGACAGAACAGAGAGAGGAATTTCATGGCCCTCAGCTCCTTGTGCACTTTTTTTTTTTTTTTTTTTTTTTNTTTTTTTTTTTTTTTTTTTGTTCAACCATTAATATCAGGGAAATCAGTAACAAAATGGGCGGAGTTACATTTTATTTTAGTAAAATAATTTCAAAAACATTACCTGCTTGTTTTCTTTCATGTTTCTTCTAATAGTTCTGTTGTGCATATTTTTAAATTGTTCCATTATTCCCTGTGTGATCTTTCAAAAATAAAAGAAATATAGAAACAACAAGGAAAGATTTCAATCACTTTGCTGGAAAAAAAAAAAAAAAAAAANAAAAAAAAAAAAAAAAAGACTCCAAAAATAAATCAATAAAGTTCAGATAGCTGGACGGCCTTTAATTTTGTTGCTTGTCTTATTAAACGTAACAAACATAGGGAGAATATTCTCTGAAAGACTTGACGGGTTTATGGACATTATTGTTGACACATAAATGACTTTATGTTTTCTAAATTCGTTGGGTCTCGTGCTGTCGGATGTCAGGTTTCTCAGTCATGAAACATACATTCATTCATGATTAACCTGTCTCACACACAGTTTGAGAACCACTGGCCTAAAAGCAGAGTCAGATGGTCATCAAATTCATCGTCAGTCAGCCTCTGGAAACCATAAATATCCATATCTGACATTTACAGCGATTAATAGATCTATTCACATTGATGTTTAAACTGTACAGCATAAAGATTTTGGTAGCAGGGAGATGTTAAATATTTGACAACTCTGTTTTACATATCGCCTAAAAAAAAAAAAGGGCTTTTTGCTCTTTAAAATGTCGGTTTAACCAAATACATGCACTTCCTGCAACATGAACTGCTGAGAAACCAGCCGCATGCAGACAAAAGCTGTTACATCCCATATAACAACCTGATTTAACTCATTTGATGTAAATATTGACCCTAAACGTAACAGATTTGTTCTGTCCTGTGTGATCACATGAAGATGTACGTGCAGCACTGCATTTGCCTTAGTTAACTTTTCCCAGCAGAGGCCTTGCCATATGATCAAGCCTAGGTACATGTAACCTATATTTTATGCAACATACAGTATACTGTCCAACAGCCAGAACCATCTCACCAAATGATTTTACTTCTCTAATACCAGACTATATGTAATACTGTAGTACGAGCCATATATGTAATACCAGCTGCACTTCTGTGGCTCTATGGTAAGCAGAAGATGCTGCATACTGTTGTGTGAAGGTGATGAAGGTGATGTGGAGTCTAAACAGAAAGAGTGAGTCATGAGGCCAGACGTGTGCTGAGGCCTGAATGTGGCTGTAAGATGAAGGTTTGGGGTTTGAGAAGCGATCATGGAGCAGCTTCATCACGTTTGCTGGCTCCTCAGTCCTGCGTCTGGAGGCCTTCCATAATTATAGTGGCTTATCAGGGGAGTCCTCTTTGTTCAGAGCTAAAATTACCACGTAGCCTCAAGTGCAAAAACTCCACAATACATCACAGAGCAAGACTGAAAACTTGAGTTAAAAACTTGGTGCAAACTTCAATTACTGCTGATGGACTGAAAAAATATGTCTCCTGGAGCTTTTCTGACAGCTCAATCAAACATCTTCTTTCAATTACATAATAATGGCAGAAAGAAATATACTGCTTGTTGTGCCCAGAAAGATTAGCTAAAAAAAAATAGTAGTTAAGTGTTGTAAAATCATCTGATATTTTAACATTAACACTTCCTCTTCTTTATCAGCCCTGCTGGGATTTTGCAGTCAGTATTTTATATTTATATTTTAAGCCTTTAGGGCCTTTTTACTGTGAAAAAATCTTAGATCAGCTGTTATATTTGAAAATTCTTATAAAACTTATTTGTATACAATAGAATTTTTTCTAGTTTTTCCACCCATGATAATATTTTATTGTCTTATATGTTTATTTTTAGATTTTGTTTTTATTTCATTTTGTCTTCTCTAAGCATTTTACTTTCCTTTATGGTATTGTATTTTATTGCATTGCATTTTTCTGTTTTCTACAGCACTTTATGACCAGTACCTTTTAAAAATATTATATAAATATAGTTCTTTTACTTCTGTTTTCCCTGAAGAGAAGATTTCTACCATGCAAGGAAAAAATCTGCAGTTTCTGGCCAATTTTAAAGACAAGTCACAAAGACAAGTGGTCAGGCAGCAGCAGCAAAGTCATTATATTCCCAGATTAAATCCTATTACTAATGCTGATTGCTAAAGCCCAATGAGGCATAAAATGCAGTTTTTCTGCAATCAAGAGTGAAACAGTGATGGAGCTGAGCGTGGTGCTGGAGTGGTGAGGACGTTTTCCCTGCATGTCGGACGTACAGAGAACACAAGCTGCACAACATTCATTATGCAAGAATATTCCTGAGACATAACATAACCTTATCATAATCATAGAAGTTAATGACTGCAGGGTGAATAGCACTGAAGTAATACACACATACACACACGCATGCAAGCACACACACATAAACACTAGTTTGTTTCCTGGCCTGCATTCTGAAGTGATGAAGGGTCATTAGACAAATGAAAAGCTCGTGTGAAGATAAGTGGAGCCACAGATGCTTCCTTGTGGGTCAAGGATCTGTGCTGGTGTGTGATAATGACATCTGCAGAGGATATCACACACACACACACACACACACACGCCAACAAACAAAATCATTCCAACACACAGAAGAAAGAAAAGCAGCATATCAGACAGTGGTGAGACAAGTGAGTGGACTGACATGTCTCACCTACATCCTTACAGTAAAGTAACGCGTGTAATTCAGTCTCTTCTGAAAGCAGAAATTCAGCGGGTTGAACTGCTGGTTCATCTTATCAGGCCTTTCAGCCGAGGAGACAATCCTGCAAATAACTCCTGTAAATCTGCTGAAATGAGGCTGAGAGCTGTTTGACTGCCACAATTCATTTACAGGTTAAATCTAAAGAATTACAGATAAATACCTTCCTTTGTCCCAAACAGAATGTTGGTTCCAAAAATTCTGTAAAAGGCAAAGACTAGGATGGTTTGTTGGTTCAGAATCCTGCTGACCGATGTTAACAGCCAATCAGAAAGCAGAGCGAAGCGTTTCCATCATAGCAGTCTTTAGCTCTCGCAGCCTGATGGATTAACCTTACAGCTTCATCTGCTGCTGAAGATGATGAGATGATGAAGAGTCTCTCTGCTCTTTCTGCAGCTTCACTGACAGAATCTGAATGAGAAAAGTGAATCCATGCATTTCCCCTGCTGCCATTCTTCTCTCTGCACACACACACACACACACACACACCAAACTCATTTTTACCGTTTAGACTTAATGGTTATACAACAGAAATATGATGACAATCAACTGCGACAATAATATTTGAGCAGCAAACGTTACAAACTACTTATTTTTTGTTTGTTCGAAAAGTCAACAGAGCAACCAATCATTTTCTCAGAAATGACAATATTGAAATGACATTTCTTCAAAGCATTTTTTTTTCCATGCTGATACAGGAGTGTAGGAGTGTGTGTGCTGTACATGTTTACATGCTGCAGAACATGCCACAGTTTTGGGTACAATTCTATTTGTTTGTGTAATGAAGCCATCTGCTTTCTATTCTTTCTGTACAATTCCATTAATTAGCACCAGAGTCGATGTTAGAAACAGAATGTTGAGAGATTGCAGGAGGGGAAATCTAGAGAGAGATGAAGACATACATGGAGGGAGGCGTGACAAAGAAAGAGAAAGAAAGTGAGCATGGCTGGATTGATTGGAGATGCAGATGGTTATGAAGGAAAGGCAGATGGTGTGTCAGATTGATTATTGTCACCAGCGCTGCCTGATAGATATGAGGCGAACAAGGCGATCCCTCATTTCAGATGACACAGAGTGATAGAGACGCGTGGGCTCACAGGGCTCATCCCAGCGCCATTCCAACCATTTAGAGCTGTCCGTGTGCGGCGAGCCATTCAGTCCTGACAAGCCGATTACACCTGTAAATAAATATAGTCCACGCTTGTGATTCTGCATGGGGCAGGTGGGATTTGGAGGCGTCTGCTTTGCTGATATCTCCTCACAGCAGAAGCTGCATTCTCTCAGCCTGATCATTTTGTATGTGTGGCATTTTCAGCTGACCCATCTGGGAACAAAAGCAGCTTACAATGCATCTCAGGCTGCAGCGTGAAATATCAAGAGCCAGATGACTTCTGAGGATGAGCGGATGGAAGCTGGCCTGCCTGCTGCCATACAGACCACCATCCACTTTCCAGGTCATTCTCTCAGCTTTCTGTGTTTAACAGTGCAGATATTACATATCTGAAAGTGTGGACTTTTGAATTTGCTGCAGATCCTATTCTCAGATGGAGGGAATGGAACAGGATTTCCATGACATAGTGCCACATCACGGAGGAAGTGTCAAGTATTGAACTCCACTTGCTCTGTGGCAGCAGATCTGAAGCAGGAAATACAGGAAATAGGAAATAGGAAGCAGGGAATACAGGAAGCAGGAAATACAGGACACTGAGGAGAAAAAATAGAATTTTCAGTCCATCCAAAGCCATTGAAGTGTTTATATATATATATATATATATAGATGTCCTCAGCTGTTGCCCCTGTGGTCCCACTATCATCCAGCCTGGACTCCTCTCTGGCTACAGTCTGTGTCACTGTTTCTCCACCAGTCGCCGGCACCGATTGGGCAACTGGTCACTACCAAGGGACAGCTGAACAAACGGCACAGTGGGTCCACCCGTCTTAGAACGCTGAAGGACGCTGTTGTCAGATGGTCTAGAGGTCTCCCCCACCCAGAGCTAGCAGAGGACCCCAAGACCCAAGCCTGCTCCACTCCCTGCAACTCGGAGCCATGGATCCTGGTCAGGAACAGAAAGGCTCAGACTGAACACTCCCCCCCTAGCAGCGCTCATCCAACACTCTGCTGCTGAGTGACAGACTCCAGGCCATGGATGGTGGGGACGGACCGTGCCCTCCAGTGGGACCACAACTGGACGACCACCTGTCTTCTGCCTGGACCTCCGCTCCTGAGTTGGTTGGTGGCTCCACCACTGCTGTGGACTGCGCCTCACCACCTCCCGCCTGGGCCCAGCCCCACAGGCAGTCAGGCGCACACACTCGGGTGTGTCGACCACCCTCGGTGCTTGTTGTCGGTACCTCCGTGGTCCGGCACATGATGGCGTACGGTGGCCAGACTTTCTGCAACCCAGGTGCCTCTGTAAAGGATATTATGCACACCGCTCTGCAGCTGATCCAGCGACATGGCTCTGCCTCTGCTGTCATTATTGAGGCTGACATAAATGACTTAAAATAGCATCAATCAGAGACCCTCAAGGAGGACTTCGTGCACCTCATCAACAGCTTGCTGGTCACAGGGAAGCAGGTAATCATCTCCGGCCCACTCGCCCCCCCACGTTTTGGCGATGTGAGTTTCAGTTGCCTACACCAACTCCACCTCTGGCTAAAGGGTTACTGCAGCAATAAAGATATCCCCTTTGTTGACAATTTTGCTGCTTTTTTAAATAGACCTCAGCTTTTTAAAACTGAAGGCCTCCATCCTTCACAAGATGGTTCACGCCTTTTATCTACAAACATTGAATTGACCTTGCACTCCTGTAAGGCTTCTCTTGCCTGCTGACTGTCAAAAAGCACTCCTCCCAGGCCTGATGCAGACATCTGTAATATTTCTAACAGTTTTAACATCCCTGTGAAAACCACCTATAGATGCCCTGTGAGGTCTACAGTTAAACGAACTGGTGCACATCCCAGGAACCTCGTAAATGTTCAGTATGCTGTGAACCCTGTTGAACAAAACTCTTCTTCACTGCCACTGAACTTTGCACTATTGAATATTAGGTCGCTCACTAATAAGAGCTTTTATATTAATGATTTTATCTCTCAATATAGTCTACATGTTCTCTTTCTTACTGAATGCTGGCTCTCGTCCACTGCTGCAGCGACACTTATTGAGACTTCTCCTCCAGACTATAGCTTCTTATTTTCTGCCAGACAAGGCAAGAAAGGAGGTGGAATAGCAACAATTTTCTCTAACATGTTCACCTGCACCAAATGTGCTTTTGGGGATTTCTCAACCTTTGGATATTTAGCCATGGTTATTAGAACTCAACAACACATTCTTGCAGTAACTATTTATAGACCCCCAAAGCACAATCCTAATGTTTTACCTGATTTTTCTCAATTACTGACGATTTCTCTCATTAAATATGATAGAGTGATTTTACTGGGTGATTTTAACTTGCATGTAAATGACTGCTCAGATTCTAGAGCAGCGGAATTTTGTTACTAGTCTGGACTTTACCCAACGTGTGAACAATTCTACTCACAACCATGGAAACACGCTGGACCTAATTTTTACTAAGGGTATGAATTTTCATGTTTCATCTATTTTAGAGGTTCCAGATTCTGATCACTCCTGTGTCTTTTTCAGTGTTTCTCCATGTACTCTTAGTAAGTGTTCTGAACCTGAAATATATACCTATCGCCGACAGCGATGCTAGGTCCACACTGGCTGAGTCTTTACTTGATATACTTGCCTCCTGTATTACAAACTCTGATTCCCTTAATAATCTTACAGACAATCTGAATGATGCTTTGCTTAAAACACTTGACTCTGTCGCTCCTCTTACAATCAGAAAATGCATTCGGATGAAATCAGCACCATGGTTTTCAGATGACATCCGCGCACTCAAACGGAACTGTAGAAAACTTGAGCGCAGATGGCGCATAACAAAACTAAATACTTCTCGCCTTGCCTGGGTCAAGAGTTTTAGGAAGTATAAACGTGCACTCTCAGCTGCTAGGACAGCTTATTTATCTCATCTGATTAACAATAATAAAAACAATCCCCAGTTTCTATTTGATACTGTTGCTAAACTCATACAGAATACCCCTGCCAATACCTCTTCATTTAGTGCTAATGATTTTCTGAACTTCTTTACAAACAAGATTGACTCCATTAGAGATAAATTCACTGGTCCACACTCTCCTCAGGGTGATGGCCACGAACTCTCTGGTCTTGTTCGGACCAACTGCTCTCTCTCAGAGTTTGAAATAATTTCCCCTGAGACCCTCATCAGCCTGGTAACTGCCTCCAAACCTACAACATGCATATTAGACCCCATACCGTTGAACCTCTTTAAAGAATTGTTTCCTGTTTTAAGTAGTCCTGTTCTTCATATTATTAATATGTCACTTTCTGTGGGGTCTGTGCCCTCAGCCTTCAAAACTGCCATTATCAAACTGCTGCTTAAAAAACATAATACTGACCCACAAATTTTAAACTACAGGCCAATCTCAAATCTTCTTTTTATGTCAAAACTACTTGAAAGGGCTGTCACTAACCAACTTACTGACCACTTATCTAACAACAATCTTTTCGATAAATTTCAATCTGGCTTTCAGTCCCGTCATTCTACTGAAACTGCCCTGACAAGAGTAAGTCAACGATCTGTTAATTACTGCTGATTCTGATTCAACATCACTGCTGTTGCTTCTTGACTTGAGTGCAGCTTTTGGCACCATGTGGCCCACAACATACTTCTAAGCTGCTTGGAGAAGCATATTGGTATTCAGGGGATGGTGCTTTCATGGTTTCATTCATATTTATCAAATAGAACTCAACGTGTATACTACAATAATACAATTTCTACTTTCTCTGTAGTAAAGTCTGGTGTACCCCAGGGATCAGTCCTTGGCCCTATGCTGTTTTCTATCTACATGCTTCCCCTTGGTGATATCATTTGTAAATATGATGTTAAATTCCGTTGTTACGCTGATGACACACAGCTATATGTACCTGTTAAGCCAAATGACCTTTCCCAACTCCTAAACTTAGAGGCATGTCTTTTAGAAATTAAAAAATGGATGTTAAATGCTGATAAAACAGAGCTGTTAGTTGTTAGACCAGCTAAGCATGGGCATTTGTCTGAGAATTTGAGTGTCAACATCGACGGTTGTACTATTTCTGAAAGCTCGACTGTCAAAAACCTTGCAGTGAGTTTTGATTCCCGTTTAACATTCCAGTCTCATATCAAGTCCGTTACCAAGACAACATTTTTTCATCTCAGTAATATTGCTAAGATCCGGCCTATTTTATCATTACGTGATGCTGAAACTTTGATCCATGCATTTGTATCTTCCAGACTTGATTATTGTAATGTACTTCTCTCTGGTCTTCCAAACTATGCTATTAGAAGTCTGCAGCTTGTCCAGAATGCTGCAGCTAGACTCCTGACAAAAACTAGAAAATATGATCATATAACACCGTTCTGGCCTCTCTTCACTGGCTACCAGTACAAGCTGGAGCTGATTTTAAGGTTCTTCTTTTAACCTATAAGGCCTTGCATTATCTGAGCCACCTTACTTATCTGAGCTACTTATACCATACACACCAGCTCGTCCTCTCCGTTCTCTCCATGCTACTCTCCTGGTTATTCCTTCAATTAACAAAAAATCGCTTGACTTCAGAGCATTTGCTTACCGTGCCCCTTATCTCTGGAATACACTACCACTAAATGTTAAAGAAGCAAGCTCAGTTGAAATTTTTAAATCAAGATTGAAAATCCACCTCTATTCATTACATCACAGCCTACCTTAGAATATCACTTTTTCAAGCATCCTTTTAACTTTGCTCTTTTTAATGTCCTTGTTTTACTGTAACTTTGCTATTGATCTTTTTAATGTCCCTACTCTTACTGTAATTATTCTAATGTCGGGGCTGTAGTGTTTTATTGTCGCATGTTTTGTTTTGATCAGTGTTTCTATTAACTGTAAAGTGTATCGAGACCATGATGCATGGAGATTTGCATTTTAAATAAAATTGATTGATTGAGGAGTTACAATACTGCCCATTAATTATTTGGATTTTCAAAAGAAAAAAGGTTTTGTCTGGACTTGTAGTTTAAGAAGGCAATTTTGTAGTAAGTGATGGAGCTCAGAACCCTGTTGACCTCCAAAT
This sequence comes from Lucifuga dentata, assembly GCA_014773175.1. Classification (NCBI taxonomy): domain Eukaryota; kingdom Metazoa; phylum Chordata; class Actinopteri; order Ophidiiformes; family Bythitidae; genus Lucifuga; species Lucifuga dentata. The sequence goes on from VXCM01002397.1 coordinate 71,469, forward strand.
GACTTCATGTGTGTGGAATATTTCACCAGTGTGTACAAAAACACAAAGTCATGCATCTGTTTTGTTTGCTGTGTTCTATGATGGAAGATTTAAGGAACTAATGAAGGTACCTTTGCTGTACATTCTGTAATTACACACGCGCGCACATACACACACACATGCACGCACACACACACACACACACAGCGAGAGAGAGAGAGAGAGAGAGAGAGAGAGAGAGAGAGAGAGAGAGTCCTCACAATACAGGCTGGAGATGGGACACATCCCATAGTGATCATAACATCCAAGATGAAAGGAGAGAAATATAAATACTTTGTAATTATTGTCTAGACTCATTCATTAACTGAACTCAGTGCAAACTTCACCTTAATCATGCAAGAAACTGCATTTTGAGAAGCATGTAAATTTGTACTGTAGAAAGTTCATCAAAGTGAAAATACAGACTTGTTTGTACAGGTTTTCATTCTTTGCAGCTTCACCTGTGTTAACGTTACTCTGAGCAGGAGGAAACCATACTAACTACCAAAACCACAATAACGCTCTGCATAACCTCAGCTGCAGTAATTCCACTGGCTTTGCTCAAATTACAAAAGATGTGCAAGAGCAAAGAAATGGCAGAAAACAAGCCTCCATCACTGTGTTTCCACAGCAGCAGCAGCATTAACTGCAGCATTAACAGCAGCATTAGCAGCAGTAGCAGTGTGAAGATGCTGGATGTTGTTTCATCCTGTTCAACGTTTGGTTGAGATCTTTCCTTTTTGTCAGGAGGTTTGATGGTTTATCATGTCTCCACGGCTCTGCTGCCATGTCTGCAGCTACATGAGCCACAATCTGAAAATGTAGTATTCTGTCAATTCTATGCAGACGTTGGGAACATTGTGTCACAGGAAAGTGAAATGTTACACAGACTTCATTCTGTCAGACTCCTGCTGCGTCAAGTTTGGTCACCTCTCTTGCAGAGTGAGTCTCATGAGGCGATGCTCTGAAGTCATGATGTGGTTTCCTGTGTGTGTGTGTGTGTGTGTGTGTGTGTGTGCGTGTGCCCATCATAGCTGCAGCCAGCTTGTTTTGTTAGCATTATAGTAGCGTTCAGTATGTTGTTAGCTCTGTACTCTGTCTAGATATTTGATTGATTTGATTTCTTATTTATTTCAGACTTGACAATATAACAAAGAAAATAAACCAAACAATTTAACTGTCTGAATATGAGTAGGAAGAAGTAGAACTTAACTCCTACTGTTACACACTTATGCAGCTCATCTCTTATTGTTTCCTGCTTGTTTCATTATATTTACAAGCATAAAGCTTATATATAGATATCAACAAAGATTTACCTGTAAATAAATATAAGCATAGTTTCCAAACAACCACATATTCATATGCAGATTGACATTATTTACACATCTACATACATCAACATAAACATGTAAAACATCTTGATATTTAAAACAATTAATTTGATTACAGAGGTTCTCTCTGCACAGCATCCTTTCCTTCCTGTGCAGTCAGGCGCAAAGTAACGCCGCCTTTTTCTTTCTCTGCTTCAACATGTTGCACATGCAGCCACACAGTTTTGAAGGAAACAAAGCTTGATTTGAAAGCTTTGTTCTGCTCAGCATGAGCAGCCATGTTGTGGCATGGCTGCTCACAGAATCTGCAGCTTTCAACGTGCAGCATGAGTTCATGGAAATGTAGAAGAATCCTTCCGTTGCAGGCAGCTGAAGAGGTGAGGCCACAGGCAGGACGAGTAAAGAACAGCTTCTACCTTTTGTGCCTGGTTGTGTTTTTTGTGTGTAACTTGCTGTTATGAGTTTTTATGAGTTTCTGCAGGGCCGGCCCATGGCATAGGCAAATTAGGCGGTTGAGTAGGGCCCCGCGGCCACTAGGGGGCGCCCATGCCAAGAGTGAAACTAAAGTGAACTTTCATTAGTGGTAAATAAGTTCAGGAGCTGCAGAGATGTAATAAATCTATGTGCTAACTCTGTGAGCTATATTACCTGATAGAAGTGGGAACAGTATATAAAGAGCTCAATGTGCTTAGACAACTCACTAAAGGTGTGTTATAAAACACACCTTTATTCAGCACAGAAGTAATATAACATGGAATTTATGCATATCATGGTTTGACATTACGTTTTAGTTAAGATGAGGCTCATAGAGATGTTTATGGAGTGGGTTGGGGGAATTGTGAGATGTAAGATTAATACTGTAGAATGGGAGGTAAAGGGTAGCCACGCCCCTTTTGTACATTATTAGAAATTACTACAGTAGTTTGAAACGTGTTTAATTTGCATTTTAATTTTGGCTGTTGGGGAGAGTGAAATAAGAAATGACAAATAATATTTAGTAATCCACAGATATTCAGGTTTTATTTATTATTTATTTATTTATTCTTAGCTTGACAGCATTCACACCAAAAATACCATCTCTCGTGCCCCTGGATGGGGGGCCCCCAGCAAANTTAGCTTGACAGCATTCACACCAAAAATACCATCTCTCGTGCCCCTGGATGGGGGGCCCCCAGCAAATAACTTGCCTAGGGCCCCAGAAAGGCTAGGGCCGTCCCTGAGTTTCTGTATCAGTGCAAACAGAAAGAAAATCACAGAAATGTTTTGTCACATTGTCCCTCAGCATATTGCAGTACAGACAGTCTCTCTGGGATTCAGATGATGTCGTCGCCGTAAGTATTTCTACAGCAGGAAACACTGCAGCCATGTTTTCTGAAACACTGTAATTTAAGGGAGAAAAAACAAGGCAACGCTTTGATTTAGCAAAACACCAGCGACTCTCTCTGCTGCACGAGTTTCTCAGCAGCAGAGCCGCCGCGCTGCTCAGAAGCTTCCAGATGTTCTTTCACCATGCTCTCCAGCAGAGTCAAGCGAAGGCAAAGCAGAGGAAGGAAAGTCCAGACGAGAGGAGAAACAGATCGGTGTGGAGAGCAGACGAGGAGAGGAGAGGAAGAGTTGTCTCTTGGGCTTCATGCCTGACACTTGTNCGGTGTGGAGAGCAGACGAGGAGAGGAGAGGAAGAGTTGTCTCTTGGGCTTCATGCCTGACACTTGTAACAGTTTTCCTGCATTCTGCATACATTAGCAGCTTCCTGTCTGAAGTCTCTCCCTCTCTCTGGAAACATTTCTTCATTTAAAGTCTGAGTCTCTTCCTTATGAATTATTTCTTTTTCTAATTTGAGTTGCAGATCACTGCACCTGTTTGGTAGACATACAAATGCTCTATTCTTCCCTCCATCCGCTCATCCCACCTTCAGGCAGACGCGACCTGTTCAAAGACAAGCAGAAAAAACAGCATCTCCATAAATTAGATTTAAACAGATCATGTTTTACAGAAATGCATCCATCCAGGCAGCTTTGCTGTCTTTGCAGCCATCATGTCTTCTGTTAGTCTGAGGCTTCATAGGCTGAGACAGCTTTAAAGAAGCAGCTTCGACACACACACACTTCACCGTGGCTTGTTGGTGATTCTCAGAAACACACATGGGGCTTAAACACACGGGGATAAAACACACAAGGGGCACACACACACACGGAGCTAAAACACACACAGCATTAAAACACACAGGGCTAAAATACACAGAGTTGAAACACACACAGGGTTAAAACACAGAGAGTTAAAACACATACAGTAGTTAAAACACACACAGAGTTTAAAACACAAAGAGTTAAAACACACAGTTAAAAAAAACCAAAACACAGAGTTAAAACATATATATGGGTTAAAACCAGTGGCAGGCTGTGTATTTTACACCTAGGCCTTCAGTAATATCCTCCTGCAATTAAACCACCTTCTAATAAACTCACCATGACACTAGGGCTATATACTGCTGTTATTAGACATAACCAGCCCATATTCACAGTGGCAATAACCTTTATCGAGTGGAATAAAGTGATTTAACATGAGGATCAACACCTATGACACTTACAACACACTAACTGCAGAGACATGTATAGGATGTAGCATTATTACGCATTATGACAGGATGCTGCATCACATATAAACATAGCATAACCTAAATCAGTGTCATTACCAAAGAAACAAGAACAAACTCACAACAACCATCACATTTTCTCATACGACCAGCAAGTAAGCAAAAATGCCGTAAAACACAAATAACACAATCAGATTCAACAGGCTTCTCCACAGATTCCAGCCACATAAAAATCCATCAGACTTACCAAAGCTGCTCATCATCTGAAGACAAAGTCCATCCTCCTTTCTGTCTTTAGAAAGAGTTTAACCACACGGCTGTACATTATCGGTGCATTTCAGTTCCAAAATGTGAAAAAAGCGCTGCTAGTAAATTCATTTCTTCTCCTCCTTCAGCCATTGTGCATTAAAAAACAACAGGACTAAGTAAAAATCTAAACAAAAAATCTGAAGCACTATATCTAAAAATCTAAACGTCATGAAAGAAAGTTTAAATAAACATTAATGCTACGTTACATGCTAGCTAGGTTTACTTGAGTTAGCTAAGCTAACTGGCTCTCTTCTTCTTCTGATGAATTTCTGGCAGGCTGTTTAGCTGTTAGCATAATGCTGTACTCTGATGACGTAGGCCAAGGCCAGCTAGAAGGCCCTGACGTGTAAAAGAATACGCCCAACATGGCAAACTCAAAATCTGATTGGTTAAAGAATATGACAATCAACAACATCGTCCCATTTGCTTGAATAGCAGAGGGTATTCACTGGAGATTCTGAAGGCCTCAGGATAAATTTTTTTTACCTGGAGACAGCACAGGTGGAAAATCTGATTGGATAAAAGCTCTAATTCATATGAACTGTGCTGGAAGCAGTGAAACTGAGGGAGAGAGTAGCGATGAAATGACATTAATAACAAAACTGATGGGAACAAACTTTGTAAAATACATATAGCATTAATTAAAATCATAATTTAATGATTCTGTTAATCTTTAGGCCAGCAGAGAAGGCCTTGCTGGCCCTGACGGCACACCACTGGTTACTACACAGTTAAAATACAATACACAGTTAAAACACACAGGGCAGGCTGCTATACAACTGCATCAGCTAACTGCAGTTACCATGGTGACATGCCACAGCTAGCTTGCTGGTAAGCTAACTATGAGAACGCTAGCTAGCTCGGTGGCTAACCAGATAGCCTTTATGTCCACCTGACTTTATGTCCAATAAATGGACATAAAGTCAGGTGTTTTTACTATCCAGTCCTGTCTAAACATGGCTGTAAACATGCTGCATCTTTTTATGGAGCAGTTTAAACTCCAGCAGAGCGGGATTTTACAAAATCTGATGAGACGCAGCTAATATGATGCTTCCTCCATTTTGGACCACAGTTCCCTACGTTCCATCAGAGGTCAGCGGCATCCAGACAGATTGGGGAGCCACACAAATTTGTGTGTCAAAGTTCAACAAAATTGAACTCTACATGAAAGCCGTCATGCGGATTTATCGATGCAAAAATAACTTGTTTTTAAAACTAATTTTTATTTTGTACCACACTAAGTTTGCCGTCATGCAAGTGTAGTTTGTCATGTGGCGATATCCATGAGAAATTCCTTTCATAGGAAAAAAAAGTTTGCAAAAATATTACTTGGTTTGACAAATATTGATTTTAGCTGCAACATGATAATGTCAGAATCTGTGGTAAAAGCCTGAAGTTCTTCCTGCTGTGTGTTGGTGGTATTGTGATATTCATCCTGCATGTAACACCAAAGTGAGCGTCGCTGAAATGTCTTCACGGCCACAGAAGAGACATTTCCTCATGGCCACTTCCTGCCAGATACATGTCACATCATCTCAGCCTGCTTCCATGAACATAAGGATGAGTCTGGTGCATTCTGATGAAAAAAGAGCTTCATGACATCAAATACATGATGCTGTTATATCAACATGGAGCACAATCATTTTCAATCCATGTCATAAAGAATTCATGCTGTTCTCGAGATTCCTACCCAGAACAAAAAAGCCACTCTGACAGCCAACAAAATCCCCAATAAATACATCCTGTGAGATCCAGAATATGACCAAAATAAGCAGATCTTTCTGTTACATTAAAAAAAAAAAGAAAGCTGCAATATTTACACATGGATGGGAGTCCAGTGCACAAGTGTGTGTGTGTGTGCATGAGAGAGAGAGAGAGAGAGAGACAGAGAGAAAGAGAGAGAGCAGCAGATGATTCTAGTCTCAGCGCCACTAGAACGTGTGAGATCAGATCAGAACTCACCATTTAAATAAACTGATCAGCTGATTAGAGTTATTGATCAATAACACGTGAGTAAAATAAAGTTTAAAATTTTATACTGATGAAATTTGTGACCAGAATGAAACATGTCTTTATTTTAGTGTCAGTATGTTTTATGAATCACTTCCTGTCATGTAAATAAGGAAATACTGCAGTAACACCTCTTTAAGGTAAATGATAACAGAATCAGACATTTATGAATGAGGGCCCTATATTTGCCCTTTTTGATATATTGAGCTGTGTTTTATGAATTCTGCCAACCTGTTGTAAAATACTGAAATTTGTGATTTTAAGATATAATAACAATAATCAAAACGATCATAACACACAGCACCTAATGATTTCTTGATTATCTTCTTTTCTGCTAAGTTCTGCTGATCTGAATTTGCCAGCAGGAAGGGAAGAAGTGAGCATCTGTTAAATAACATGTCTGAGAAGCAGCAGCGAGCTGCATTGATGCTGCAAAAACAGCCTGAGGCAACATATTTATTTACTGCCTTTACAACTGTGTATGCGTGTGTGTGTGCGTGCGTGTACTAGTGCAAACTCGTGCTTGGATGTGGTTTCATTGATGTTACCTGCTGGATTTAATGTGGGATGATGTTTTCTGGCCGTCAGCAGCAGCTGCAGCAGGAGATTTTCCACGTTTCGTGACATGCTGTGAAGTTTACAGCAGCAGGCTTATTAACTCAGTTTTCAGGGAATATCATTTAGGATATGTATTTAGTTCTAATTTAGGTTTTGAACAGTGCAATAACATAGTAAGCACAAGGTTTCCCCAAACACAAACACACTTACATGCTGTCACAGCAAATGTGTTTTCAAAGGACCATACCACCAATTTTGCATGTTTGAGCCTAATATATTCAGCTTTCATACATGTTACGTTACTGACAATCACTTCCCAAAGGATAAAACCGTATTTCAGCTTTCCTGATATTTTACAAAATCTCTTAATCTTTCAAAATCAAATATTCAAGTGATACACCCACCTTAAAAATCCATGTTTCTCCTGCTAATAGTTACACAGCCTTATGAAGTCACGGTCCTTTAAATTTTTCCATAAACGCAGGTCTTCTTTTGGGACTATATTCCCCGGTGGAGGCATACATTCACTCCACGCTTTTTATTGAGCTTAAACACTAAAATTACATAACTTCTAAAAAAACCTGAATACACGTCTTGTTGGTGATGATGGATTACCTATCCCAAGAACGTTTACAGTATCAACAAGTTGATTTTAATAGCAGAATGAACTGAAACCAATGGAGGTCTGGAAGGTAGGAAAAACAATTTTTTAGGCTCAAACATGCGTCCTTTAATGTTAATCTGCTACATTTCCGTTTTAAAGTTGATAAATGTGGATGTTAGCTTGTCTAAGGTGATGTTATCTGTGCTGTAGGACATGACTGTGCTCAGGTTCTCCATACTGACTTCAGCAGCACAACCTAAAGCACCTGAAGCAGCATCGGAGAGTTTCTATGTTTCTATAACTGCACAGAGTGAAATAGTCCACTTTTTTCTCATTACTCTTGTGATTGTGTTATTTTGCAGATTTATGTTTTGCGTTCATTGTGAAATAAATGTGTCAACAGATGGATAAAATCTTTTGTGAAATTTGGTAATAAAAACTCAGCTTATGCACAAGAAATTTCCATGGGTGAAAATACCACTACCCATGGAAAATAGTTTAAATCAAACCTTAGAATGAGATATTTCCTGACTAAACATCTNACCACTACCCATGGAAAATAGTTTAAATCAAACCTTAGAATGAGATATTTCCTGACTAAACATCTTATCAGCACATTTTGTGGCGGCCAGTAAGAGCTGCTGTGATTGGTCATTTACGGTAATCAGTGAAAGGTATTTATTTCGGCAGCTGATTACTGACTGACCAGTCACAGCAGAGCTTACTGGACACCGCAAAATGTGCTGATCAGATGTTTAGTCAGGAAATATCTCATTCTAAGGTTTGATTTAAACTATTTTCCATGGGTAGTGGTAATGGGGAGTATTTCCATACTTGGAAATTTCTTGTGTATAAGCCAACCCCCGATTTGATTTGTGTGATTTGTGAAATTTGGTCATAAAAACTCGGCTTATACTCGAGTATATACAGTAATTATTGCTTTTTTTTCCTTCTTCTTTTTAGGATTCGAGTTCTTCCATCACTGCACAGTTCAAATTTAATTGTGTTATATCTGTGCCTGCTGACATAAATGGCTCAGAATAATGATTTTAAGCACAATAACACCCCCACCCCCACCACCACACACACACCCACACACACACACACACACACACACACACACAGGTTTTTTTTTTAATAGTAAATTTCCTACAAAAATGACAAAAAATGCAAATGACTTTAAGTGGATATTCTGAAAGGCAATGCGTTTCGTTGCTGCTTATGACATCTTGTGTTATTGATGTGTTTCCTGTGTTTTAATAAAGAAGTTTCTTCATATTTTCTCTTCACTTTCTTCTTCCTGCTGGAGTTTATGCAGTGAAGCAACATGCTGACGCTGCAACTAATCAAACAAGACAAATAAGAGGAAAAGGATTTTAAAAAAAGAAGAAGAAGAAGAAGAAGAAGCAAATCCACAATTTATTCCAGCCTTTACACCAACTTCTCTTTATCAATGAACCATTATCCATTCAGCCAAGTGTAAGTGTATTTTTTATTCTGTCACTGGCTGATGGACGCGGCTTTCATCCTCACATATTGTACATAGCTGTAGGAGTGTTTTGTAGATAAACCGGCGTTGAATGTGTAAATTATATTATTTTTGTGCAAAATGTCCTTTTGACCCATACATCTTGCAGTGTGTTCATCTGGTTTAATCATGCTAGCTCTGCTTTCTCATACCATACAAGCCATGGGTGCAAATTCATTTTTAGACTAATTCCACTACTAATTAATTTGATGCCTGAAACTGTATCCACATTAGACAATGGGCTCGTTAATTAGCCAGATGGAGATGAGGGTTTCAATATAGATGATGGAGTTTACAGTAAGGCTTGCCAGTAGTTTGAAGTGACATCTAATAATAATAATAATAATATAGTTCATACTTAGTCAATACACAGTCATGCAAAAACCCTTTCACAGCATGTAAATTTCACCAGTATTTTGTCTTTAATGCAGAAAGTGGAATAACATCACAGTAATTTCTGCCTTTCAGCTGTGAAAATACTGTCAGCATCCAAANGAAAGTGGAATAACATCACAGTAATTTCTGCCTTTCAGCTGTGAAAATACTGTCAGCATCCAAAAATGTCTAATCTACAGAAACAACCTCCATGGTTTCTACACAGAAACCAGGTAGCCAAAGCTAATGCTAGCCAGAGCTAACGCTAGCCAAAGCTAAAGTTAACCAGCATTCCAATACCACAACTAGCAATTATTATAATAACCAGTGATCTAATTACTGAATGCAGCAGAATAACTAGAGTTAAAGGACCATATCGGTGACTGTGCATGTTTGAGCCCAATAAATACAACCTACATACACCTTACATTACTGTCAACTACTTTCTGAAACATACTACTGGAGCAGTAAATATTAGAATTGTTTTTCCTACTTTACAGACCAACATTGGTTTCAGTTCATTGCAGTACAACATAAAAATCAACTTGTAAAGGCTTGAAATGTATTTCAGATCAATAATCAGCAAACATGACATCTATTACAATTTCTGTCAAAGTAACTTTATTTAACTGATCCAAGCTGCATGGAAGAAAATGTATTCCTCCACCAGGAAATATAGTTCCAGGAGAAGATGGCTTTAGTCAAGAAATTAAAAATGATCGTGCCTTCTACAAACTTCANAGCTGCATGGAAGAAAATGTATTCCTCCACCAGGAAATATAGTTCCAGGAGAAGATGGCTTTAGTCAAGAAATTAAAAATGATCGTGCCTTCTACAAACTTCACCAAGTGAACTTCTGATATGTTAAATAATACTGTAGTTGTATGAACCATGTACCAAGAATACACAGCATATTGTTTATACTTTATATTTTATTTTTGCTTTGTTAACTGTACTACTCTGTAATCCTGTCATTTAATTTAGAAATGGAAGGCCTACTACCTGAATTTAATTTTCATGTCCATTTTCTTTCCTAAGGTTTTCTGACATTATTCTGTTGTTTTACAGAATATACTTAAATAAAATTCTATATAAAATATAGAAAAGTCATCTTATTGTTTGAAGTAATCAAAAAGTAGCAGAAAATAATGAAGTTACGTTACTTTAATATTGCAGTAGTTGGATTACGTTACTGATGGCATTTGTAGCAGGTAATTAGTAACTGTACCGAATTACATTTTAAAGTAGTAACCCTCCTGAACCCTGGTTAGAAACTTTCTGGCTCAGCCTTTAGCTTTATCAGGTCGCACAGGTGCAGTCAGTTTATTTACATGAGACCAAATTGCAGACGGTTTAAAGGACCATACCATCAATTTTGCATTTTTGAGCCTAAAATATTCACTTTTCATAACATAATGTTACTGACAATCATTTTCCAAAGCATACTACTGGAAAAGTGAATTAAAAATGTTTTTCCTACCTTCCAGACCTCCATTGGTTTCACTTCATTCTGCTATTAAAATCAACTTGTTGATACTTGAAACGTTCTTGGGATAGGTAATTCAGTTCAAATTTATTTATTATTGGAATAAGCCCCTTAAGATGCAGCATCTCATTTTCAAGGGGATCCCAACATAAACAATACAACAATCCATCATTGCCAACAAGATGTGTATTCAGGTTTTTTTTAGAAGTTACATAATTTTAGCATTTAAGCGCAATAAACAGGAAAAATTTAAAGGACCGTGACTTCATAAAGCTGTGTAACTATTAGCAGGAGAAACATGGATTTTTAAGGTGGGTGTATCACTTGAATATTTGATTTTGAAAGATTAAGAGATTTTGCAAAATATCAGGAAAGCTGAAATACGGTTTTATCCTTTGGAAAATGGTTGTCAGTAACGTAACATGTATGAAAATTGACTATATTAGGCTCAAAAAGACAGAAACAAACACAGACATTCACAAAGAGGCTTTTGGACTGTTTAGAAAAGCGCCACTAAGAATCACATCAGTTTCTGCACGAAAAAGGTCACACGACACTTTAACCCCAACAAATATCATAGAAATATCAAGTTCACGGAGGAATTCAGAATGCAGGTTCATTAAGATTCATGTCAGCAGAACCAGAGCTCATTAATCAATGCAAATTAAGAAAAGATGTAACTGACCAATTAGTGACCTTAGTGGACTTTTTTCCTGCTTATCTTTGAAGTAAAGTCTTTGATGTGTCTGTAATATCCAATTTTAAAAAAACACCAAATCATATTCCACACACATGACGGCTAAATAGTCGACACTCTTCACATATTGATGTTCTTCATCTATTCTGCATGATTTTTGGAGAAGGACCTCGTCACCAGATGCATTTGATGAAGGCAAAGTAAAATAGCTCTTGAGAGAAATATGAAAACAGCATGTAGTTCTCTCTGTTTCAGCAGAATTAATAAATCCAGTTGATTGTTTTGAAGGAAAAATTCAAATATCGGACAAGTTGTCTTTGAAATTTTCATTCACATCAAAAAAGTTTCTTCAACTTTACTCGTATAAAAACAGCAGTTCTTCAGTTTCATCCCCAAAGTGTGAAATATGGAGATGCAGTGATGCAATACTGGCAGCATTTCTAGGATTTTCCAGTCGCTGTTTATTCCTCGGGTGTTTCAGGTGCTCTTCTTTTCTGTCACCTGGGATTCTCTGCTCATCTTCTCCATTGTACAACGTCTCCTGATCACTTGCTGTTGCTTTTTTTTTTTTTTTTTTTTTTTTTTTAGGTGCTGTTGCTGACTGACCCATTCAGCTTTTACTGGTGGTTGTGCTGTTGTTAGGCAGGAAGCTAGCTCTACTCGTCGCCGAGCTTCCCACCAATTCATTTTTGTTTTCATCAGTTGAAATATGATGAAGTTTACTGAGTATTTGTTCACTTTTGTTAGGTCAAGTTCTGCTTTGTGAGTCTCCAAGGAGAAATTTGGCTTAGGCATTAAGGTTGCTCTTCCATACACACCCACATCTATTCTACATTCCAACCTCAAATATAATTGTCATTAAAAAAGATCATCTCCACTCCTCCACACCCAGCACCAGAGCTTCCAGGCAGTTGAGGCGCCACGGAGTGATGCAACCTGACTCCATAATGCACCACCAACAGACCCTGCAGACTGGCCTCCTGAGGTATCAGATGAGGTTTGGTGATGAGAGGACCATTTCAAGTGAAGGACAGTTTTACTTTTCTGAAATGAGAAGACGGAAGAAGCTGTCATCATCACTATTTTACAAGGACCCTAGTCAACGGAGGAAAAAATTAAAGGGAGCTGGCTCATATATTCCAAAAGACAAAACACACTTCATTGCTTTTGTTGTAAATTTTTTTCAACAAAGGACTACAAATTAATTCGTAATGGAAAAAAGCTGCTGAAAGAGCATGAAAACAGCCCAGACCACAACAAGCACGACAGCATGGAAGGAATTAGAATCCATCGCAAAAAGTGGCAAGACCAATGACCAGCAAGAGATGTCACTACGCAGGCTGAAAGAAGTTGTTGGTGCAATGTTGTAAGAGGTTTGGTGGCTATCATTCAGTCAGTCAGAAAGAAATATGGCTCTCATGGCACCATCCCAACTATGCAAAGTTTTTGAAATAGAACAAACACACGTTTTTTCACAGTGTTTTTTCTCATAAATCCTCAAGGTGTTCACCAGAACTGAAGCGATTCTTGAACCAGTACCATTATGTGACTGAAGTGACACTTCAAACATCATGGATGATGACCCATCCTGCTCTAAATCGACCCAAAATGGTCTCATTTGTTTGTGCTTTATTTAGGGATGTTTGATGTTTAAATGGTTGTTGATGTTGATGGTTGACGGTTTAAATGCCAGTAAAAAATGACATCAAGTGCTTTTCTTGGTTTAATTACAAGGTGATTAGCAGCTATACTTCACGTTGCCACTAAGGGGCACTAAGTGACACTTAGATGGGAAGGCTGAGTGACTTCAGAATGAGCAGTAACATATTCTTCAATATCTAAAAAAATGATAGCAGTTCAAACATTTTAACAGCACAAACGACTGAGACGATTTTCCCAGAGTTTTGCCTTTGTTGGAGGAAACTAATCTATCTCACATACAAGCCTTCTGATTATGAAATAACTTGTCAGAGCAGAGTACCAGGAAATGATGTAGATACAGTAGGAACTTTAAAAAGGGACAGTTCAGAGGACGGCTGCAGTGAGAGCAAATCTGTTTGTGCTCTTCTGCGCATGCGTCAATCTGACCAGCCACCTAGCCTGCAGATCTGCTATGGCACAAATCCTGGTTTACGAAGTCGATACGTGAGCTTTAGGTAAGTGGATTTTACATTTTTACAGTTTTTTTCTTTTTCAAAATAAAAGTTGTTTTACGATAGATAGTGACACGGGTACTTTCGATGATTTTACAGTTTCAATAAAGACATCCATTAATTTAAGTGATTTATATTTTTGAAGCCATGTCACAAACCTCGATGTCACTTAATTTGGACAAAAGTGGTGCTACAAACAGGACATCACAGTAGGTCACCTTCTTATCTAGAAATTTCAATTTATTTGCACTTTGTAATTTTATAGTAGTGATCAGAGTTGGCCTCGTCAAGCATGCATACAGTAGATTCTGAATAATTTTTCTACATAATAATTAACAAATGCTAGGCAACAAACTTTGATGTGATGCAGACCCCCCAAAGGAGAAACATGATGTGTTCCTCTGCAGGGAAATCCTTGCCACCGAGCCAGTCAGGTTCAAAACAGAAGTCTGGATAAGGGAAAGACGTGGACTGATGTAGCGGTCTCGCTGAACAGCTGCAGTGAGCTTCAGCTTCAGCTTCAGTAAGAGAGAGGTTTGCTTTGCTGCAAATTAAATTCAAATCTAAAAACAAAAACGATGAGAACAGTAGCGGCACATCAGAAGTCATGACATAAATGATTTGTTCCAGGTCTTGCTATTGGTCGCACAATGTCTATGAATCCAAAACAGTGTCCAGAGCAGCTCTGCTGTATACAGCCAGCACAGAGCTGCAGGAGTTAATATCCTGTCATTGCACTGGGTCATTTTCTGATGGTGGGTGTTGTAAATGTGGTCTAACACACAGTTGGCAGCCATATTACACAGGTACTTGTTGCTGAAAGTACCGGCAGGGATCCATCAGCCTCTTCAGCAGCATGAACAGTGCCTCCATCCCTCCTCCACACCTCTCTGTTCACAGCTGAACTTAAAAGGAATTCTCTGGTACGTCACGTTTTCTCACACCAAACTCAGCAAGACATCATCTTCCATGTTATCTAAAGGAAAGGCCAGTCCTGTTCATATGGTACATCTAAGTTGACAAACTTGTCCATATCATGCAACAATAAAAACTCCTCTTCTGAAATATTTTTTGTCAACCAAAGCATAAAACAATTCTTCTCTGGCTCTTTTAAAAGAAAATTTTCAAAGCTAATTATTTACACTTAGATTGGTTTTACACGGCCGTAGCCGGTTTCTGGTCACTGCAGCTTCTCCCCTCCTAACCGTCGCTGCTTAAAGTCCGTACTGTAAACTCTGGAACAGGAAGGTGTTGACCTAATTCACTGGTATCTGAGTCATCATATTTTGAGATCTTACATTGTCCACCTCAACAAAACCTGCTCAGGTGAGACTGTCCTCCAACCAAAACTTCAGCAGGGCTACCAGCTCCTCTGACGACACTTCAAAACATGTATTTTACTGCGTGTCTTTGTTTTAATTTTTATTTAAACCTGCACTTAATGTGGTAATGTAAAATAAATACCCAATTATGGGATGAAGAAAATGTCTGCATGTGTTTCATTTGTTAAAACCAGTTTTAAGTCACTATGTGATGTAGAAGTGTGTGTGGGACCGCAATATGGCCACTATGTCAGCCACCATGTCGGCATGGTTACAGCATGTGGGTGCCCCCCACCTGACACAATGGAGTACAATATGTTAGTTTACACTAAAGAAATTATGACTGTCTCTCATGTCATTTCACGCTTAAAGTCTGTATTTCAGCTTGTTAATTCCTTATTTAATAAAAATAATACAAATATAAGAAACACGATAGAACACACAGATGCTTACTGAAACCTGCTGTCACATCTTTAAATATGCATAGTAATAGTTGTAGTGGGACTGAAACAACTGAAGTTTGATAACTCTCTTATCTTTTTCTGGAATGGGATAACCAGCTTTCACAAGCGCTCACCATAAAGTCCTTCTAAAGCTATAAACTCCTTCCCCCTCACCAGACACCTACATGCCCCAACAGACACGTCATATAACATGTCATATACTCCCTGCTGTGATCTTTAAACCTCTGCCCCATAGAACTGTCACGGAAGACACTCTGCAGACGAGAACTTTTCTCTGACCTCAATAAAAAGCCAGAAGAACTAGATTTAAATTCTCAAATGGACTCATGACTCTTTGATCCTGATAAAGGCGTTCAACAACAATTTGTGCCGCCTTCCATAGACTTCCTGACCACTAAAATCTCTGTGACCATCTGGACATGCTCTTCACAGACGTGTTAAAAAGGCTGAAAACTGTTCTTCATACTCTTAAGAATCTATTGAAAAAAACAAGAAGATATCTGAAATTAAAAGTATGTTTAGATTCGTGAATTAAATTGCCAGCTCTCTCTCTCTCTCTCTCTCTCTCTCTCTCTCTCTCTGTCTCTCTGTCTTGCTTTATTAAACTGTGTTTAGATATTTACTACATGTTTGTGTTATATTTGTGTTTGTGTTAGATAAGGTATTTGGTCGTACAAGTGTTACATATCTCTCCAACACACTTCTGAAGTTACAGAAAAGTCTCTTTAATGTTTAATGAGCCACTGACTCTTTATGTCACACCATCATTCTATGGTCCTTTAAAGTATCTCATACCACAAACTCTGCTTTAACAAGTTACAACAGTCTAAACTTTTTGTTTTATCTGTGTAATCTTTAGAATAGTTACATCAACATAGCAATAGGTTTTAGCTAAGTGAAGATCATCAGATTTCATTATAGAGAGTTTTAGATGTTTAGAATTTGTGATAAATTACTATTAGACAACAAAGTAGATAATTTACTTGTGTAACGTGGTTTTATTTGTGTCATTGTGTCACACTGTGACTTTACTATGTGATATTCTATGCATCGTGCTTTGACAATGGAAAATGAGTGGAATTGTATGAGTTATCTTTTCTTTGATTTCACAGAAATCAGACTGTTAAGATGTTTCAAATCACCGCCCCTTTTCATTACGTCATCAGAAACCTCCAGAGACAAAGAGATCTGGGTGGGTTCTCAAAAGTGTACCAAAAGCCACTCCAACCTTTCTTCTAGGCTTCTTCACTTTTTCTCGATCTCAACTTCTTCACTTTTCCTTTGCTTTTCTTCCTACCATGCCCTGCCATCTGAGGCTTGCGGGTCTTTTATCTTTAAATTAATCTCAAGTATTCTGCTTAGCTGCTCCAAGAAATTCCAGCTGGAATAAGCTCCAGATGTTATCACAACCACTACACCTGATTTCATCCAAAGTTATTCAGTTTAATTACAGTTAATTCTTATAGTTAGTTCTGCACCATCATGTCTTCATTGGCTCGCAGTGACGTTCGTTGGAATTAAACTCCAGTACCAAACTGCTGGTTCGACCCAAACCTCCAGCTCCCAGCTCCAGCTCTTTGTCATCATGTGCACCTGATCTGGTTCCAAAGGAAGGCTCGTTGTTTGGATCCGTGGTCGACAGCTGTGGACCTGAACATCTATAACCGACCCAAGGGGCTGCCTGAGGAGAACTCCAGTGCCTGTCTCCACCAGAATGAGATGTGACCCAGCATGAAAAAGCCTGGGCAATCTGAAAGATTTCAGACATCATTGGAGTTGTTACATCCCCAATGTAAGAGATTGTGGCCTAGACAATGATAAAGTGATTCAAACTAACTATTTTCCCTTTTCATAATTCTCTTACTAACATGTTAGTAAAAGTAAAGCTAGACTCAGTTAAAATTAGTATAGGTTAGTATTTTATTTTGAAAATCCACCAATTTTCCGTTGTCAACCATAATTATTCATATCTGAAATAATATCTACCTCATTGGTATGTTATTCCAATTTGCATGTGTAAATAAATGTTAAACTGTGAAATATCACTTTGTTTGCCTCTTTCACTTTGACGAAGGTATCTCTGGGAACAAATTCTCCCTTTAGACTCTAGACTAATCAATTCAAGAATCAAAATTATTATTAAGTTTAAATAAGTTTTTCTTCACAAAATGTGAAGTGTGCCCCAAACTAAAGAAAATTGATATTTCTTTATTGAAATTATAATCATAACATTACAACTTTAATTAACTTAATTATTGAGTAATTATGCTACATAATAGACAAAAACTAAATCTAAGTTAAGATTCCCCCACCCCCAAGTCTAAATAAATCTAGCATAGACCTAGGCTGAGCTAAGGCTAACTAAACCTAGCATACACAGGCTGAGCTAAGGCTAACTTAACCTAGCATAGACATAGGCTGAGCTAAGGCTAACTAAACCTAGCACAGACAGACTGAGCTAAGGCTAACTAAACCTAGCATAGACAGGCTGAGCTAAGGCTAACTTAACCTAGCATAGACAGGCTGTGCTAAGGCTAACTAAACCTAGCATAGACATAGGCTGAGCTAAGGCTAACTAAACCTAGCACAGACATAGGCTGAGCATGGCTAACTAAACCTTGTGTAACTAAACCTAGCATAGACATGGGCTAGCTAAAGTCAACTAAACCTAGCACAGACTTAGGCTGAGCTAAGGCTAACTAAACCTAGCATAGACATAGGCTGAGCTAAGGCTAACTAAACCTAGCATAGACATAGGCTGAGCTAAGGCTAACTAAACCTAGCATAGACAGATAAGGCTCACTAAACCTAGCATAACTAAATCTGGCATAGACATAGGCTAGCTAAGGCTAACTAAACCTAGCATAGACATAGGTTGGGCTAAGGCTAAGTAAACCTAGCATAGACAGGATGAGCTAAGGCTAATAAACCTAGCATACTTAAATCTAGCATTGACATATGAGCTAAGACAGGCTGAGACAGAATTAGGCTGAGCTAAGGCTAACTAAACCTAGCATAGACACAGGCTAGCTAGTTACTTTGAGTTCACACACAATGGACACACAATGGAAGCTAACTGGTGTTCCAGATTGAATGAGTGATCCTGTTAACTGGGAATTTAGTCTGAACATGTCAGGTTGCTTAGAAAAATAGAATTTAGCTCTTCATGAAAATGCATTTTGTTCTCCTTTTACATTACAAGTGAAGTATCTGAATATCTTCTAGAGTCTTGACATGAGTAATATCATCCATCCATCCTCTATAGCTGCTTATCCTGTGTATAAGAAGATAAGTTCATAACACATTAAAACATCTCATTTCTTCTTCCCTCCAGGTGTTTCCTATTACTCACCTTATTAAGTTTTTCCTTCCTTCTGACATTTTTTCTTTCCTTAGTTTATTTGTTTTGTCTGTTGTATTTAGTTTCCCTCCCTTTTTTCTTATTTTCTTGTCTATCTTGAGCTTCTTTATTTGATTTTTACCCTTCTTTCTACATTATATTACATTCCTCCTTTCATTCCTTTTCCCCTGTTTGCTTTTTGTCCTTTCATGTCCAAAACTGCAGATAATAGTCAAGTCCAGTTCATTTGTAGCCCAGTATCACATACAATGTCTCAAAGGACTTTACA
Organism: Lucifuga dentata; assembly: GCA_014773175.1. Taxonomy (NCBI): domain Eukaryota; kingdom Metazoa; phylum Chordata; class Actinopteri; order Ophidiiformes; family Bythitidae; genus Lucifuga; species Lucifuga dentata. The sequence continues at coordinate 90,546 of VXCM01002397.1, forward strand.
GGCCCACACATTAATGGTCTTCACACACCATCCATCCATCATCCATACCTGCTTATTGTATTCAGGGTTGTGGGTGGCTGGAGGCTATCCAAGCGGCGATTAGGCGAGAGGCAGGTCCACCTGGACAGGTCACCAGCCAATTACAGGGCTGAAACACAGACAAACTCATTCACACCTAGAGTCAATTTAGAGGTTCTACTTCATCTGACCTGCATGTTTTTGTGGAGGTGGGAGGAAACCCACGCAGACATGGGAGAACATGTAAACTCCACACAGAAAGGACCCGGTCGGAATCAAACCCAGAACCTTCTTTTGCCTTCACGCACTAGTCAATCTAAAATCTTCTCTTACTGATAATGATGCTTGAGTACATGCTAATGCTTGTTTCAGCATTTACTTACAATGACATATTTTTCCATCTTACTAATAATAGAATGATTTCTTCTACCACTGATTGTCATAAACCAATCATGGAAATGCAGGAGTAGAAAAATAGCTGAAGCAGGTTATAGCAAATTGGACACAACTAAAAGAAGATCACATCGCTTGACCACAAACTCTGTCCTGCGTGGGCTCTGTGGGCTGTTTTGACTTTTGACTGACAGAGTGATTTTCCTGCTGTCAGCTGTCACCAAAAAGTGTTTCTATATTTATACGTGCCACAGAAACTGAGCGCTGATATGTCGGCGAAAATGTCATGGCTGCCTCACAACACTGGCAGGAAGAATTGTTCACTTTATAAATTGGACAGAGGCCAAATCAGTCTGCCTAAACATCCCAAACTACAATGACATTATCAGACACACTTAAAGAAAACTGCCGCTGGCTTTGTCTCCCAATTTTAGCCTTTTGAAAAATGAGGGCAAGTCAAGGCTAATAATTAGATTAAACGCCTGCACTGCTGATGCATTTTCTTTTGACACATCCATTTGTCATGTTTGTGGAGTGAAATATTTCCCTCTGACAAACATTTTCAGGGATCAAAATGGAGCGATGTGAAACCTTATTGAGGAAGACTCATTGATATTTTCCCCACAAGGCAAAAGCTGGCATTTAAGAGCACTATACTAAATAAAAGGATATTGATTTTCCTAAAGCAATGGTTGGCCTAACCTTCAGGAGTCCATGAGTTGATGGCACGTGTCATGTAAATTACTGGTGGCAGATATGCTTCAATACCTGCAGGATGCTCTGTGATCAACCTTTCTGCACGCTCACGTTGACTGCCTGCACATAATATGAGTCTTTAACTCACTCTACTTTTGTTTTATGACTTTGAAACAAAGACTAACAGGAAACCTGCAGGTTGGCAGAAAACCTGCCACTTTTTCGCCCTCTATTTTACTTGCAAAATTGCTGACTTTGACCTGTGCGACTGCAGCGGTTTTATGGTCGGCGTGGGACCTAGCTTGTAAACGCAAGATGAGACAATAAATGTGAAAACGTCAAGCGATTCAGTTGTGGCTGTTTTGATGTCTTCCAAAAACCTGAAAATATAGCTCAGAGGAAAGATGGCACAAGTAGCTGACATGACCTGTGTAAAAACTTTCCTTTTAAATGTATTTCTGGCTTACAGCAATGATCCTACAAAACCACAGAGGTCATTCCCTACCTGCTGTTTCCTCTCAAATGCTACGCCTGCTACATGCACCGTACGAAACCACCTGACTGCTGCATAGATCATCCAACAGATGCATTACTGATGTTCAGCTGATGTTCACTGGTCCTACTATATATACATATATATACAGTATATAGGGATATATGTGTATATAAGGATGAGCAGAGTACTCAGATGAAACAAGCGTTACAGATAATGCACTTTTTACAAGCAGGAGTACCATCCTAGTAAAATGTGTCACTATCCGTACATGTAAAAAAAAAAAAAAAAAAAAAAAAAATCTGATTGGGCAGTGCTTACTAGCGTTGTCCACATGGTTGTGTGATCGTCCAGGCAGCCAATCACAGAGCTCCTCTCTACACAGAGCTACTGCTGCTACTCCACACACAACTCACATCCACTCTGTCCACTAGCATGGTAGCATCTATTAGCTATAGTTTAACATAGTAGCATCTATTAGCTATAGCTGCTATTCTCAGATTCAGCTCAACATTATTCTCAGTCCACAGCTAAACACACACACATTCATTTACTGTGGACATTCACACGCAAGATGCTGATACTAACACACATTTCTACTAGCTGTTACTAGCTTCTAGGCTAACTAACCAGTTAGCTAGCAATTCTTAACTTACTGCTAATCCCCACCCACTTCCGGGTTACATCCAAGTACAAACATACACCGAGCACATGTATGTCTGGCAGGAGACATGCTGAAGTACAGGCTGTGCATCCATTTACAGCACGATCCCTTGGTGACTCTCATGTGCAAGGACAATCAGTGTGTGGCTTACGGAGACAAGCATCAAGAGCCTTGTGCTTCTGAAAATGTAACTGTGCTTGACAGAGTTCATCTCTCATTTTGTAGTAGCGTCTTAAGTTCTGACTCACAGTCTTAGGAGGGTTTATCCATGGTTGATCTGCTCACGAAGACCTACCATTTCAGGGCACGCAGGCAGCCTCAAAGTCACTGGAAGGGAGCACAGTGCAGAGTAAATCAATGCCACAATTTCAGGTTCCACATCAGCAGAGGGATCGGTAGAGGGAAAGACAGGCAGTCAGCTGTGTGATTTTGTGAACCTGGGCGATAGACGATATCGTAATCAAAACAGAACAGATGTGCTGACATGCGAGCGAGCAACACGCATTCCAGCTCTTCACATACCCTTTACGTGAAGCAGGGTTGTGAGAGCCTGGTGGTTGGTACACAGCATAAAACATCAGCCCCAGAGGTATGTCTGCCCTTTTTCTGTAACCCACACATGTGCCAATGTTTTTTCAACAATCGAATACTTGCGCTCAGCTGTAGTCAGTGTGCAGGAAGCAATGGCTACCCACTGTCTGTGCCGTATGGCTGTACTCGGCGCCCATGCCATAGTCACTGTTATTGTAGAAATCACTGAGCGGAGAGCAGGATCAAAGAGGGTGAAGGCAGGACTGGTGTCACCAGGAATGTGTTGACTTCATCAAAACTGCTTTGAGCAGCAGCAGTCCATGTAAATGAGGCCCCCTCTTTGACACACTCACGCATGGGATCCACAACTGTGGTAGAGTTGGGCACAAATTTAGATTACCAGGACACCAGGCCTACGAATGACTTCAGGGCAGTCACATCTGAAGGGGGCGGGGCTTTCAGGATAGCATGCAGGTGGTCTTGGTCAGGTAAGATACTTTCAGCAGTGATGACATGACCCAGGAAATGCAGTTTCGTTTTTCTGAAGTGAAGTTTCTTGCCATTGAGCACCAGGCCAGCCTCTTTCAGTTTCAGTAAGACAGTAAGACAGACTGGGGCTCTTCAGTTGTGGCACCATAGACAATGAGTAACTCTGAACCACCAAGTAACTCTGACCACCAAGTAACTGAATGCCAGGCACACCCTGCAGAATGGCAACCATCATTTTTGAAAGGCTGATGGTGCTGAGGCCAGGCCATATGGAACTCTACAAATTTTGAAGAGGCCCTCATGTGTAATGAAAGCTGCAATGTCTCTATTCTCTTCATGTAGGGGAACCTGATAGTATGCATTTGTCAAGTCAATGGTAGAAAACCATGGAAAACCTTGGAACCATGCAGGCTGGAGAGGCGCTCGTTGAAGTGGGGCAATGGGTAGCAGTCTGTGACCACTGCTTTGTTTGGTTTGCGAAGGTCAGCAACACCCATATCCCACTGTCTTTCTTCCCTGTGACAATGATTGGCGACACCCAGGCAGAGGCATCCACCCTCTCTATAACACCAGCCTTCAGCAGTCGGTCCATTCAGCAGAGACAGTACCCCTGATGGCAAAAGGCAAGTCCCGCAACTTCAGGCACACAGGTTTGACTGATGGATCGGCTTTAACTTTGCACAAAATTGCCAACACACCCTATCTTAGGGAGAGCAGCATAAGGGGGTGTGATGGTGCCTTGGATATCACAGAGGTAGGTGGCACTGGAGTCGAGGTGTGCACAGTATCTCCACTGATGCAAAGTGGGGCAGAGCTGTAATCAAATCCATGCCTAGTAATGCAGTACCTTTTTCAACTGCAAAGAATGAAAGAACGTGGCTGCAGAAGAGGCAGTCCCCACCTGTACCTGTGCTTGTAGGCACCCCAGTGGAATGTGGTCCCATGTATAGGTTCTCAAGCTTCATGGAGGGTGCAGACAGTGCTGACTGTACACATGGTGTGGCAGTATAGACACAGCAGAGCCTGTATTGACAACAAGCTGCATCTCTCTGGCAGCAGAGGTGGATGTCTGTATGGAAACATTGCAAAGTAGTCTCTTTGGTACATGTTCAGAGTTCTCCAAATACAGTACTGGCACATCAGGTAACTGTACTTCATGCATGCCATTGGTCAGGGCTGAATGGCAGACATGAGTAAAATGACCCCATTTATTCCAGGAGTTGCATTGGGTTTGGCTGCAGGGCACTGAGAGGAGTTGGCTAAATGTCTGTCAGAGCCACATCTAAAGCAAGATCTGTGTTGAGGGGTGGCAGCAACGGTAGGCTTAAATGGATGAGGGTATTGTTTGCCTTTAATTGTGCATGGCTTAGACCGCACAGCCTGCACTAGAGCAATGCTATCTGTCATGATTTTCTTCACTTGGTCAACCGCAGCTTCCAGCTGTGTTGCAAGTGTTATGGCCTTTTCCAAGGTGAGGACTGGCTCCAGCAACAGTCTCTCCCTAATGCGGTCACTCCCTAAGTTTTCCAGCAGTTGATCAAGATCATCTCAGATTCATCACCAAAGTCGCATTTTGTGGCCAAATCACACAAGGCAGCTATATACTGAATTACTGTCTTGTGATCCTTGCTTCTGCTTTCTGAATGCGTGTCTTTCCACCACAACATTCACTTTGGGGGTGAAGTGCTTTTTTAATGCATCGACAGCAGCAGTGAAGATGTCACCTGTATCTGGCAGTGAGTAAAAGCCGCTGTCCCCCGGCTTCCAGAAAGTGAAGTAGTGTAGCTCTTTAGCAGGTTTCATTCCAAGCATTTCCCATTGCATTTATGACAAGTAAGTAAATGCTGAACATGAGTAACCACATGTTGAATGCAGTGGCGGGCTGTGAATTTTATACCTAGGCCTTCAGAGCTATCCTCCCACAATTAAACCACCTAATAACCTCATCATGACACTAGGGCTATATGCTGCTGTTATTCAATGTAACCAGCCCATATTCACAGTGACAGTAACCTTTATCTAGTGGAATAAAGTGATTTAACATGAGGATCAACACCTATGACAGTTACAACACACTAACTGCAGAGATATGAATAGGATGTAGCATTATTACGCATTATGACAGGATGCTGCATCACATATAAACATGGCATAGCCTAAATCAGTGTCATTACCAAAGAAACAAGAACAAACTCACAACAACCATCACATTTACTCATACGACCAGCAAGTAAGCAAAAATGCTGTAAAACACAAATAACACAATCAGATTCAACAGGCTTCTCCACAGATTCCAGCCACATAAAAATCCATCAGACTTACCAAAGCTGCTCATCATCTGAAGACAAAGTCCATCCTCCTTTCTGTCTTTAGAAAGAGTTTAACCACACGGCTGTACATTATAGGTGCATTTCAGTTCCAAAATGTGAAAAAAGTGTTGCCAGTTAATGCATTTCTTCTCCTCCTCCTTCAGCCATTGTGCGTTAAAAAACAACAGGACTAAGTAAAAATCTAAACAAAAAATCTGAAGCACTACATCTAAAATTCTAAACGTCATGAAAGAAAGTTTAAATAAACATTAATGCTATGTTACGTGCTAACTAGGTTTACTTGAGTTAGCTAAGCTAACTGGCTCTCTTCTTCTTCTGATGAATTTCTGGCAGGCTGTTTAGCTGTTAGCATAATGCTGTACTCTGATGACGTAGGCCAAGGCCAGCTAGAAGGCCCTGACATGAAAAAGAATACGCCCAACATGGCAAACTCGAAACCTGATTGGCTAAAGAATATGACAATCAACAACATCATCCCATTTGCTTGAATAGCAGAGGGGATTCACTGGAGATTCTGAAGGCCTCAGGATAGATTTTTTTACCCGGAGACAGCACAGGTGGAAAATCTGATTGGATAAAAGCTCTGATTTATATGAGCTGCGCTGGAAGCAGTGAAACTGAGGGAAAGAGTAGTGATAAAATGACGTTAATAATAAACTGATGGGAATGAACTTTGTAAAATACATATAGCATTAATAAAATATATATTAAATTATAAAAANCTGATGGGAATGAACTTTGTAAAATACATATAGCATTAATAAAATATATATTAAATTATAAAAATACATGATTCTGACAATCTCTAGGCCAGCAGAGAAGTCTTTGCTGGCCCTGATGGCACACCACTGGTCAAACAGTATTGCAGGCTCTCCCGAGCATGGCAAGAACATTGCCAGAGCAGGCACATTTATGGACATCTCGATCAAAAAGCAGTAAAATCCAAAAACAGTGCATGGGAATCTTGTTGCCAATTTGTCATGGAGCTGACTGTTATGTAAAGCAGACTCGCCCACACATAATCACTTGGTAACAATTTGTTGTACTCAGAGTAACAGAATTAAACATACACGTAAGCTTCCATCTTACACTCTTCTTCCATGTCTCTAATGCACAGGTATCACTGTGTTGTTATGCAGTGCCCCCTAGTGGCGTGGCATATATCATTAATTGTAATAACTGAGCACAGCAGTATGGACATGTTCCTAACGTCTTTAATTCTCTCAAACTGCAGGTACAGGTACAGTGTAGATTCACACCTGAACCATCAGTATCATCACCATCTAACAGGAAATAAAAAACATAATTATTGATGAAGAACTCTGATCACCAAAAGGAGATGAATGGAGAGGTCATATGCAGATTTATAATTAATGGCAGGTTTAATGAGGACAAAACAACATTGAGACAGAAGGATCACCTGGCCTAAAATGTTATTAATACCTTACAAGCTGAAATATAAATTTTACGCTATAAGTGATTATTTATAACTTAATCAACAAAATAATCTATAAAGCTGCCCTTTTTACCATGTCACATCAACATGCCACTTAATTTCCTGCAATGATATTTACATTAACTGTCAAATATTCATTCAGTAGGTACAGTATTTTGCAGTTGATATAAAGTCACCCAGAATTACATAAACAGCTCTATGGAAATGTGTAATTTTGGTAGATTTCTTGAGAACAGTTCCATTTTTAGTCATTTCTACATTTTTAAACAGATATTTAATCATGGAAATAAAGTTGTATGGTGCACAGAAGAAAAAAAATAAATTTATTCTGGATGGATTCTGATAAAATGAAATTCAAGAACAAACAAAAAAGAGAGTTTACAAGAGTGTTTTGTCAGCACTGAGTAAAGGTTCAGGGACAACATTTCCTTAGTGCTGCAAATACTGGAAGCAGAATGCTGCCTTTCATTTCCACTGATGGAGACTAAAGCTCAGAGGGTGAAGTTATGGCCATATATGCGGCTCCTTCCTTCCAATAAGAGATTTCAGGTTCAATCAGAGGGGAGCCAATTACTGTATTCAGGAGCCCGTGTGGAGGTTCACACACATGGCTATATATAGGAGCGAAAGCTCAGAGATTAGAGGGAGATAAAGACAGAGAAGGAAAGTCTCTGGGTGAGACTGACAAAATGAGCACTGCATGTTACACCCGGTTACACCACGTTACGCCCACACGCCTATGTTACACCTACACGCTTACGTTACACCCACTCACCAACATTATACCCGCACGCCAACGTTATGCCCGAACGCTTACATTACACCCACACACCTACGTTATGCCCTCACGCCTGCGTTACATCCATATGTCTACATTATGCCCGCATGCCTATATTATGCCTGCACATCTACGTTACGCCCACATGTCTACATTTTGCCTGCACGTCTATGTTACACCTGCATGTCTACGTTACGCCCACACAGCCATTTCACTGCAAAAGTGAGTAACTGGGATTTTTTTTTAAAATGAATGATAATTACTGATAAACATACACACAGTCTTACAAAGGACTGATTAATCTGTGACATGACAATTACAAAGTAGTTTACATAGATCATTTATGTGTGTGTGTGTACGGTGTGTTGTGTGTGTGTTTGATATGTTGATGGTATGGCATTTAAACTTTGTTTTCCATCACATTAAACTCACATTGCATCTCTGAAGATGAGCTGAGTTTAATGTACTCCGGGGAATCATGCTCTATAATGGCATCATTTGAGTGCATGTGTGCGCACGCTTACGTGTGTGTGTGTGTGTGTGTGTGTGTGTGTGGTGTGCGTGCACCAATAAGCACACCCTGTGAATCCATCCATCAGTCTAATTACACATCAATCCTGTTAATTCTTCATTATCATTAACCTTGGCAATCTCCCCCTAAGAACACAACCATCTGGCATTTCTTTCAAAACTTGCCATTTGAGTATNCCCATACACACACACACACACACACAATAGTGAGCGCATAAAGAAACACACTCTCCTGAGGATATGATATACTGTGTCTCTCTGAAGACTTTAGCAAAGAGAAAAGTTGCTGCTCATGTTCAGTTAATGAAGCCCTGCTGCTGAGTCCTTGTTAATGGATCAGTTCATTATGATTAGACATAATCGCTGCAGTGCCCCTCAAAACTCCTCATATTTATCATGTTACACACTGCAGCAGCATTTTCTTATTATTTCACATGAATCAATTGATCATCAGCTTCTAATTGAAGGCACTGATAAAACAGAAAACATATTTCTCTCATCTTTCATTGAGGAACTGTCATCATTAAGTAACATGGATCATATACTGATGTATATGATATATTATTTTGGAAGTTTTTTTGGTTTTTTTTTCAAAATAAGGCTAATTGTTAGTCATTGCATCTCACAAAAAAAAAAAAAATNAAAAAAAAAAAAAATCTTGGACAAAACATACTTAGGATTTATTTTTATTTATTTTTTTTATTTTTTTATTTTTTATTTATTTATTTTTTTTGACTTTCCATTAGGAAGACTTAAAATGTAAAGTTTCTTCCAGAGACATGGCATAATCAAATTCAAAGGGTTCTTTCGTTGTGCAGTATAAATGTACTCAGCAAATATGACAGCTGACCTATTACATTACTTAGAATCCTGTATGCAGGTGGAAACTGTGATATCAGCTTGCTGGAGGAAAAGCTATGGGATCATCTACGGTTCATCATCTGGAAACCATGAACGCCCACAGCATAATTCAATGCATTCTGGCATTTAACTATCTTGTGTTCACAGTTGATAATATATTCAAAGTGCTACAGAAAAGCTAATATAATAATGAAAATGGACAGAGATCATATGAGAAAAATTTAAAGTATAAAATGTCATGTAAATTCGACATTATTTCATTAATGTGTAAGTTCAAATTTGATGTTATGGTGAAGGAACTTGCATGTTTCTGTGACATTATTCAATTCCTTGTTAATTTTTGTGCAAATCACGTTTATGAAATTGTATGAATTCATCATGTATTCATTCACTCTGTCCCCGTGTCCTACTCTGTCCTACAAGTGGCTAATCCAGATAACGCTATACATTTCTCAAAACCTGTAAGTCTCTGGGAATTAATGATCTTTACTGCTTCCATTTTGAAATATTTGAAAAGTTATTCTATTCTACATCCATCCATCCATTATCATCCGCTTATCTGGGTCTGGGTCGCAGTGGCAGCAGACTAAGCAGTTCCCTTCCCTGTCCCACTGCCCTGGGACACTTCCCTGTCCCAGCCAGGCCCTCCAATGTCTCCTGGAGGAAGGAATGTAGATTGATTGGTAAATTGAGAGCCTCGCCTTCTGGTTCAGCTCCCTCTTCACCATGACAGTCCGTATGATGCTGTACCTGAAAAAGCAGAATTTTTCCGATTGTAATCGTTCAAATATAGTCATTCCAATAAGCATTCACCATAGTAATGGTGAATGCTTATTTTTAATGTTGGGACTATGACAGGAAAAGCTAGAGAGTTGGCTGACATGATGCAAAGAAGAAAGGTGGAT